>OY856410.1:1209571848-1209836848 GCA_963693085.1 Alisma plantago-aquatica | reverse complement strand
TTCATATGTATAACATTTCAAGAAAGAAAGCCATAGTCATATAATTATTAAAGCCTGTACCTGATTTAGAGATTCATAACCTTAAGTAACACCTGATTAAGAAATAACATTACATGCATGTATTAGATTCTCATCATTAACCCTGACTATATTCATTTTAGGGTTTTGGCCAAGTTTGGTTTTTGTTGGTTGTGTGTGCACAAGTTTAATATTTATAAACTCAAACACTACCCTGCAAGTATACGAGTGCGTGTAGTATTATCGAGGTCATCCAAGGAGCAAGGTATTGCCAGGCGCGAGAGTATTGAACTTTAACAATCTAGATATTTTTAACAAGAGGGGTTTTGTTATGTTAAATAAGCAATTAAAAGTAAATGAACTAAAACATAAAACACTTGTATTAAGGATCAATTTGGATTATGGATTCTTGAGGATAGGGTTTCATATCCACATCATACCATGAAGAACAACAAAGATCAATAACACTAGCAATAACACAAGGGAGGCATGTATCCTACACCCACCTCTCGGTAGTGTAGAATAGTTCTAACTTTGTATACCACTCACGTGGATATACTTAGTTAAGGACTACAAACCTTCGTTCCCCAACACATCCCAACCACTCCCATGGTCAAGGTAGTGTAGATAAGATACATCTCCTTACTCCTATGCACATCTTCCCAGATCATACAAAGAGCAGAAATCATACATACAAAGTGGCCAGCAAAGCATGTACGAGGAATTAAACATTGATGAACCTTAGAACAGTGAAACAACTAGCATTATATATATGAAATTCGTGTTCAACAATGTTATGACATGGGAGTTACTCCCTCATGCCCAAGAACAAGATATCTACTCATCCATGGCTGTAGAAAGTAGATACAAATAGTAGAAAGTGGTGCTAGACATCATAATAGAAGGAAATAAACTTGGATTTCTGTGGAAGAAGGAAGATAGACTTGGAACTCCAGTCAAGGAGTCCCAAATCTGTCCTTGCTATTGGAAATTTTCCAAAAAGTTTCACTTTCGAGTGGAGAGAAGAGAACGACAAAGATCCTTGTTGTAATTTTTGGAGAAAAAGGAAGAAGAAGAAGTTTCCCTCCTAAGAAACCAACTTTTCTCCCTTGGAACACCTCTAAATCCTCCTTGCTCTCCCTTCCTTGAGTCCCACTCCAAAAGGTCCCAAATAGTCCTTGGTAATTGTCCCAAGATGGCTTAGGGTCATATATATAAGTGTGAGACAGTTACATTCATGTTTGAGTGAAATCTGCAGGTCACACGACGTGTATTTTATAAGACATGGTGATTCTTATGCAATAACTGAAGTTTGGATCGAGTTCTGGGAGGTTACACAACGTGTCTTTAATAAGACACGATGTGTCTTTAGTAAAACACGACGTGTTGCTGCAAATCTGGAGTTCTGTATTCAAATTCTAGGCTGAGACACGAGGTGTCTTTAATAAGACTCGTCGTGTCTTTTTAAAACATAGGGTGTCTTAATTAAGACATGAGGTGTCTTTCTCAGTTTCAGCAACATTGATTTTTTGAAATGTCTAGATGATTGGGGAATGTCTTTATGGATATTATAATGGCATTTTCTCCCCATTTTGATGCCAAATTGTTGTACCTACCAACCAAACCATTGAGCAAGTAAATATAACAACAAAGATGGAAAATCTAGAATGATTAAGAGTCATTATTAGGGTAAAATGATTGGGAAATGCAACCAAAAGTGGTCCAAAATATGACATAAAATGCACACATCAAATCCCCCTAAGTGTAAACCATTGCTTGTGCTCAAGCAAAAAGAGCATAGAAACATAAATGAAGGAATTGTCAAGTTCATGCACATATCAAATGAAAAGAAAGATATGTATAAGACCAAACCAACCATGATCAACATTTTTACACTCATAGCCATCAATTCAACTTAAATACCCAAGAAAGAGATTTTTAGTTCAGCAGGGGTGGTCACAGTTAAATGAATCAATCAATTAAATAACACTAAGTAGAATTTGGATGACCAAGCCAAGAAATTAGTGGATGTGCAACTCAAACTCTCAACTATTAAGGATACAATCGATGAAATCTTAGTTAAAATTGACAATTTTAATTGTACTCTCCTTCTTTCCCAAAAAATGACATGAAAATGGATTATGGGTTCTGACACTGGGCTGCTAATGTAGGCTTATGCACATATGGAATGTCAGTTGGGGTATTTTACCCTCTTTTAAGACATACCAGCTAACCATCATGGCCAGATCGAACTTACACTAGGCTAGCATGATATGTGGGAAGTTTAGCCATCTTTTATGGGGTATGAAGATGAGATATGCCAAAAGAAATTTTAATTTTTTTCCAAAACATAGGAGAGTCAACTAAATTGCAAAATTAGCTAGATTTAATTCATTTGTTTTGAAATTTTTTCATTAAAAGAGTGGTTGAAAATGCACTAAGAGCTTGGCAAGGGCATCCCATATTTTAAATGATTTTGTAAAGTTGATTTACTCACAAAAATTGAAACCATTACATGTTTTGAGGAATCAAGGATGTGTAAGATTAATTTTCAGGCTAGAAGCATAAACCAGAGTTAGGCACATGTTGATGTCCAAAAGGTTTCATTTGATTGATGCATGCCTTTTACACTTTCTCCAAATGATATTTCTCATCAAAAGAGGACAATCAGTTAAGCATAGGAGTTCAATCCACATACAAAAGATGGGTCTCAAATCAAACTGGATTTTCCACAAGAAGAGCAGAACTAGAAACAACTAAAAAAAGATAATAAAAAGGAAATAAAAATACACTACACTACCGGCCGGTTGGTCTCCCCCTAAGCTTAAAAATTGCAGTGTCCTCACTACATATAACAAACTCAAGAGGATTGCAATTGGTTACCTATCATGGTGAATGATGGGGATGGAGGTCCGTTAATTTGATTTGAGGCTGGAAATTGTTTTGCTAAGCATCTACGCCTCCTTGTCAATATATCTTTTATTTGGCCTGAAGATTGACGCTTGTGATTTGCAATAGGAATAGTCTTTTAAACATCAATATTGTTGGTCTCTGCAATCTCCTCTTCAAAGTAATCATAATCTGATTTGGGAATGCTTTTATCATCAACAAGAAATGCGCAAATGTATGTGGAAAGATGAAATTTGTCTTGCTTGAAGAATCATCCCGTAGAGCATGTGAAAATTTCTTCCTTTGAGCTTCAACATCATTTCTTACATTGGAGTCAACAACTTCATATAATATTCTATTTGATGGTGAATAAGATTCGCCTTTAGCATCTCCACTCCTCGAAGTAACCGACGCGGATGTCTCTATTGGGTTCATTTCCACTTGGTTAGGCAATGAACTAGAATGTGCATTGTGATTGGCAAGAGCTAGTTGAGCAATTTGATTCTCCAACATCCTAGTGTGAGTGGAAATTCCATCCACCTTATAAGAAAGTTGTGAAATAGCATCCTTTAGAAGCTTCCTTTGTTGATGAAGCTCATCATTTTGCTGAATTTGTGTTGAGACAAAGGTCTCAAGCAAGAACACCAAACTAGGCTTAGGATGCAAATGTTTTTGTTGATGGATGAAATTGTAGTTGACATTTTGTTGAGATCTGGTATCTCTTCAAATTGTGATGGTGTGGCAAGACATGAAGAAGGAGTGTGTCCCGCAGATCCCCATGCATTAAAAGTTACTTCATCAGCTTGCTTTCCAAAAATAGAGTTTGAAGAAGAAGGTTGGATACAACAGTTAGGACTTCACTGGCAAGTATTAAGTGTGATGTCTTCAATAATGGCATAAGCGTCCCTATATGATTTTTTCATTAAAGCAACATTTGCAACAACATAAACAGATATCCTTGTATTGTAGAATAAGCCATTATAGAAAGTTTGCAATAGAAGCCAGTTGCTTAAACCATGGTGTGGATAAAGATGTTGAAGGTATTTGAACCTTTCCCATGTTTCAAACAAGGTTTCTTCATGCCTTTGATAAAAATTGATGAGATGACTCCTCAATTGTACGATCTTACTTGGTGGAAAGTATTTGACTAAGAAAACTTTAAGGAGTTTATCCCAGATGTTGATGGAGTTTCTTGGAAAAGAATAGAGCCACACCTTGGCTCCGTCTCTCAGAGAAAGGGAAAAGAAGAAGACAAACTGCATTAGTAGGAACTCCATCTATCTTGAAAGTGCTGAGATATTGCAGAAATTCAGCAATGTGGAGGTTTGTATCCTCCATTGGCGTCCCTCCAAACTAGTTCTTCTGTATCATCTTTATAATTTTGGGGTTGATAGAAAAGTCATTTGCCACAATTTGTGGGATAGTGATAGCCCCATTGATTTTGTAGCAACTGCAACAATAAAGTCTTTAAGGGGATGGTCATCTTCCATGATTGGTCTTTCTTGTTGAGATGGATGCTTGGGTGAAGATGGTGGTGAAGACGTTGGTGATGATGTTTGTGAGTTCTCTGGAGCCATTTGAGTTTCACTCGTCTTTACTTTTTGAAGGCTGCAAACATTGTGCTCAAGTTTGGAGTCCAAACATGTGAAAGGTTCAAGACTCCTTTTGGATCACCTCATATAGTCCTACAGGTAAAGAAGGCGAGTGAAGTACAAGAAAGAAAATGGAAGATACAAAAACAAGATAACATTGATGATCATGATGGAAACAATGATGGTGGATATGTAGGTGGTGGAGTGACCTAGTCTCGCTTACAATTCAACACTTCTTACACTAGCAAAAATATCGATGCTCCCCGGCAATGGTGCCAAAAACTTGTTGGCTGTGTCTGCGCAAGTTTTAATATTTATAAACTTGAACACTACCCCTCAAGTATACATGTGCGTGTAGTATTATCGAGGTCATCCAAGGATCAAGGTATTGCAAGGAGCAAGAGTATCGAACTTCAACAATCTAGATCTTTTTAACAAGAGGGGTTTTGTTATGTTAACTAAGCAATTAAAAGGAAATGAACTAAAAAAATAAAACACTTGTATTAAGGATCAATTTGGATTAGGGATTCTTAAGGATAGGATTTCACATCCACATCATAACATGAAGAACAACAAAGACCATGAACACTAGCAATAACACAAGGGAGGCATGTATCCTACACCCACCTCCCAGTAGTGTAGAATAGTTCTAACTTTATATACCGTTCCCGTAGATAGTTAAGGAATACAAACATTTGTTCCCCAACACATCCCAGCCACTCCCATAGTCAAGGTAGTGCAGCTAAGGTAAATCTCCTTAATCCTAAGCACATCTTCCCACATCATACAAAGAGCAGAAATCATACATACAAAGTGGCCAGCAAAGCATGTATGAGGATTTAAACACTAATGAATCTTAGAACAGTGAAACAACTAGCATTATATATATGAAATTTGTGTTCAACAATGTTATGACATGGGAGTTACTCCCCCATGCCCAAGAACAATAGATCTACTCATCCATGGCTGTAGAAAGTAGATACAAACAGTAGAAAGTAGTGCTAGACATCATAATAGAAGGAAATAAACTTGGATGTCTGTGGAAGAAGGAAGATAGAGTTGGAACTCTGATCAAGGAGTCACAAATCCATCCTTCCTGCTGGAAATTCAACAAAAACTTCACTTCTGAGTGGAGTGAAGAGAACAACAAAGATCCTTGTTGCAATTGTTGGAGAACAAGGAAGAAGAAGAAGTTTCCCTCCCAAGAAACCAACTTTTCTTCCTTGGAATACCTCCAAATCCTCCTTGCTCTCCCTTCCTTGAATCCCACTCCAAAAGGTCCCAAATAGTCTGTGGTAACTATCCCAACATGGCTTGGGGTCATATATATAAGTGTGAGACAGTTACATTTGCATTTGAGTGAAATCTGCATGTCACACAACATGTCTTTGATAAGACACAACATGTCTTATGCAATAACTAAAATTTGGATCGAGTTCTGGGAGGTTACACGATATGTCTTTAATAAAACACGGGGTGTTGCTACAAATCTGGAGTTCTACATTCAATTTATGGGCTGAGACATAGGGTGTCTTCAATAAGACACGTCGTGTCTTTTTAAGATACGGGGTCTCTTTCTCAGTTTCAGCAACATTGATTTTCTGAATGTCTAGATGATCGGGGAATGTCTTTATGGATATTATAATGGCATTTTCTCCCCATTTCGATGCCAAATTGTTGTACCTACGAACCAAAACATAGAGTAAGTAAATACAACAATAAAGATGGAAAATCTAGCATGATTGAGAGTGATTATTGGGTTAAAATGATTGGTAAATGCAACCAAAAGTGGTCCAAAATATGATATAAAATGCACACATCAGTTTCAAGTTAGTCAATTACATGTTTTATGACCTTTTACTATTTTAGGATCCATCATAAAGGTGTGGTTCAAGTTTCAAGTCATTTTGATGTTCAATGAATTATATATGATCATTACAAGATTCAAGTCACTTACTTGCATTTTAGGGTCAAAAGACCCATAATAGGGCATACAAGGTCATGATCCACCTAGTAATGAGATCCAAGAACAAGGTATGATTTAGTTCAGAAAGATTGGAAAAAAAAAGCATGAACAGAGTTGGGTATGTGTCCCTTAGGATCTTGGTATCGTTGGCCAACTTGGTATCATCATATCAACATACATTCCAACATCAACATAGTTCACATGACATTAGGAGTAAAAAAAAAGACTTAGATGGGCATCCAAATCAGGGAACACAAGAATAATAAACTCAACTATAATTAGAGAGGAGAGGGCATAATAACGTTCACATTAAGATTTGGGCATAAGCAAAGCAATCAAGTCATATACACCACAAGTGGACATAAAGCCACATGTAACGTCATGTCAAGACATAGTGTGAACCTTGGGCATTAGGGCCTCTCAACGTCATGGAGTTACTTATTTTAGGAATATAAAGGTATTTGATGCACAACATAGGCCAAACACATCATTGGATCCAAGGTATATTATGCATTCATGTAAAAGGGGCACAAACATGCCTTAGGGTCATATTGAACAAACACAGTCAAGAGTACCTTAGGGGTGATCTTAGAGTCAGCTATGTCACAAGGCTACTGATTACGAATTATGAGAGACTTTGATGTCATTTAGAAGCATAAAAGCAAGGATGAACATATTTTACCATTTATTTTCAATTCAATAATTTTTTTTGGGAATTAGAGTCACTCATGAGAAATAGGGTTGATTAGGACCATCAGTTTGTTCAAAAGTGCATTAAAGGTACATGTATGATCATTACAATTACAATCATTAAAGGGGCATGAGAAATCATCACATGATTAGATTAAGGTGTATGCATATTATTAAGCAAAATCAATCAAGATTAAGCACTAAGCTAGGTCAGGGGTCTTACAATTACAATCGTCATATGATTGGCTCTCAGGGCATACATACCAACATTATTCAGAAAAGAGAACCTAATATGCCTTAGGTGAATCTTTGTGATTTATTTTGGTACAATATATTGGACGAACATTAGGACACAATGTTACAACCTATTTGACAAAATGTCTAAGTCAATTTTCTATCATAGTTTCTTGTATTATGATGTATATTTTGTGTTAATCAAGTAACGAGACAAGGCACATGTACATGTCCTAGCCTCAATTGTATATATACATGAGACCCATATGTAAATAGAGTGAGTTCTAAGAACAAGTATCACTTTTTATACACTTTTGAAAGACTGAAATCTCTATCTCCCTTCTCTCCCAACTTTCTTGTTAACTGTCTCACCCTTTTCTCTTTGTTATCTAATTCTAGGGTTACGTCTAATCATTCTAATTTGGTATCAGAGCAAGCTTCCACTACCTTCTCCTCAATCATGTCTTTGTCTTTGGTCAAAGGAACATAAAAAATTACAGGAGGATAAAAGTATCCTTACCCTATTGGCATCAACATCGCCAACTTCATCTCATTGAAGCTCACAAGATGCAATTACTGGTACTAGGAAGTACAAGTTAGGAATCTAATCAAAGGCAATTCCCTCAACTCCTTCATCGATGGAACCGAGAAGCCACCAGAGAAGATTCTTGTAGATGAAGAAGGAACAATCACACCTAATCCTACCTATTCTCTATGGATGTGGATAGACATGCTGATCAAGGGGAGGATCATGGGAACCCTAACCTCGAAAGTCCTTCGAGTAGTGGTGGGGATGATGACAAATGCTCAAATATGGACAACTCTTTGTAAGAACTTTTGTGAGTCCACTCAATCTAGAAGTTTCAAGCTAACTACAAATTTTCGAAGAATTCAGAAAGGAATTTGAAGCATGATGGAATATATCCTGGAATTCAAACTCACCAGTCTTCATCTCCATGCCATTGGTAAGCCTTTACCTGATGATTACAAAGTCTACTTCCATCTCAACATTCTTGGAGAAGATTTTGAGAACTTCACTTTGTCTATGATGAGGCTACCTCTTACGTCTTACAATGAAGTCATTTCTCTCTTAAAAGATCATAACATGTGTAGATCTTCTTGGAAATATGTTTTGGACCTAATCTAGCTTTCATCAGTCTGAGAACAAGTTCTGAACCCAAAAATTCAAGGAGAAATAAGTTCTGTTGAATAATCCACATTGATAATAGTATAATCCTAATCCTGGTCTTCTTGGAGTCAGACCTCCCAATCAGATCTCTTCTAAAGGGTGAGAATTCAATCAAAGCATCAAGCCACCACCAAGAAACTTTGATACCATCTGTCCCCCAATCTTCTGTCAGATATGTGGAAAATGAGGCCATTAAGCCTTTCTATGTTGGAATCTCTTCAACAATACCTAACAGAGCCTTGAGATTCCAAGGACCCTCAATGATAATGTACTTATTGATCAATCCAAAGCTATGACTACAATGCATATCTCTGAGTCAAACAATTTCAACATGAACAAGTGGTAAGTTGACTATGGTGCCACCAATCACATTGCTCAGAATGTAGGTCTTCTAATAAGCATTATTTACTATAAGAACTATGATTTTATAGCGATGGTGATGGTGAATGTCTTCCTATTACTCACACTAGAAATGCACATACCATTCAAAATCATGCAATACCTCTTGAAATAGTTCTAATTGTTCATACAATGAAGCAGAACTTGTTTTCTATTGCACAATTGACTCGAGACTATCCTTTGTATTTTATGTTCTTTTGAGATCAATTTTTATTTATACATTTGTAGACAAACTCAACCATAGCCCAGTGGGTGCTTAAAGACAGGATGTATTCCATTCATTCAGTCACGCAGAAAGCTTTTTTGACAATAAGAAGCAAAAATACTACTGCAACTATTTGGCATAAAAGAATCAAACCCACTCATAGAGAATTACAAATTTACTAGGAAGAAGCCAATTAATTAGATTGTCTAATAAGGAACATGATTTCTCCTATAGCTACCATATTGACAAGAGTTATAGATTACCTTTTGTCTAATAAGAATGTTAAATGCACTATTTTGTTTGGTCAGGTCTACTGAGATCTATGGGGCCAGTCTCCTATAATGTCTAAACAAGGCTTTAACTTTTATGCTTTACTAGTCGATGAATGTATTTGATTTCCATTGTTCTATCCTCTAAAATCTAAGTCTGACTTTTGTAGTCATTTTGTTTTCTTCTTCAGAATGGATGAAAATCAATTCCAGACTAAAGTCTGAGTTCTTATGACTAATGGTGGAGGTGAGTTTGTCAATAACAAGATGCAGGAGTTTATTCCTACTAATGGACTAGTTCATCAACTATCCTACCCACATACACATGAACATGTTGGTATAGTGGAGAGAAAACACAAACATGTTGAATTGAGACTTACTATGCTCCTTGATGCTAAAGTTCCACTTTCTTATTGGCTTGAAGATTTTTAATCAGCTATATACATCATTATCTCCTACCATATAGAACACATGGTTGTGTGTCTCCTTTATTTATACTTCACAACAAATTTCCTGATTATGATATGTTGCATGTTTTTGGTTGCCTATGCTTCCCTTCCCTCAAAGACTTCAATAAACATAAACATCAACCAAGGTCGTTACCCTATGTTTTTCTGGGTTATAGTGATGTTTACAGATAATATCAATGTTTACATATCTCTACAAAAAAATCTACTTCTCAAGGCATGTCATTGTTTTTTATGAAAATGTGTTTCCATTCAAATAGCATGTTCCACTTAATGTTGCACTCGGTGAGCTTATAGTTTTTTTTCTCAATATCTTAGATATTTATTTAGTATCTCCAACTCAAACTAGTTCTTATCATTCAAATTCTACTGCATATATTGAAGATATAAATTTGTATTCTGAGGAAATAAATAATGTTCTGTGTAACATTGACAAGTCTCATATGGATGCTCAACATGGTTTAACCAATCAAAATGATTGTTCTACTACTGATCCATGCAATGTTAACAAGTCTCATCTCCTAGCTTATGATGATCCACTCAATCAGAATGAGTGCTTTGCTGCTGATATGAATGTAATTTCCTTGTTTGGTTCTAAAAATGTACAAACTACAGTTGTCTTAGAGCTAGACATAATACCTTCCTCCATAGTATCAGACTTCGGTACTAACTATGGGATCAATACATCTACTTCTTAGAAACAAGTATTTGTAACAAACTCTCCAATTATGAATGTACATCATATGATTACAAGGTCTAAAGGAAGGATTATAGAAAAAACCCTAGATATGCTATTTTTTGTTCAAGAAATTCCTGAATTGCCTAAATCCATGAAAATTGCTCTTATGTGTCCACAGTGATTGCACGTCATGAAAGATGCACTAAATGATTTAACTAAAAATGATACATGGTCCTTAGTTCCTCGACCTCCTCGTGGTCATGTTATTGGTTCTAAATTGATATTCTAAACTAAACTCAATACTGGTGGTACTTTAGAGAGGCTCATAGCTCGTATAGTCAAGAAGATGAAATTGATTATATTGAGACCTATAGTCTTAATTATTGTAAAGATAATATCATCTATGTTGTTCTCACTCTAGTAGAAACCTTCAATTGGATACCTCTGCAAGTTGATATTTGTAATGCTTTTCTTAATGGCGATCTGTTGGAACCTTTTTACATTAAAAAACTACCTGAATTTACGTACACCATGTATCCTAACTATATCTACAAGCTTAACAAAGATTTCTATGGTATCAAGAAAGATCCACGAGCTTGGTTTAACAAGCTCAATAATTTTCTCCTAGAATTTGGATTCCTCTATAGCAATGATGATCCCTCTTTGTTTGTAAATCATCATCAACGAAACATCATATATATGATTCTATATGTCGATGATATCATCCTCACTAGAAATAATACATGTTTTGTTGTTACATTTAAAAATGCTCTAAGTGATACATTCAATCTTTGACATCTTGGTAGTCTTCGTTATATTCTTGGGATTCAAGTATCATCTTTTGGACCTGGTCTTCTTCTCACTCAGGAGAAATATATTATCGATGTGTTCCGACAGGATGATATGTGTGACCAAAAACCAACTTGCACTAAGAATGTCTTAAATTTTCACGAAGTTACCAAATTATCTCCCTTTCAGGATGCCCAATTATACATACGTATTGTGGGATGCTTGCAATATATCACTATTACTATGCCAAACATTGCTTGTGCAGTAAACAATGTGTGTCTGTTCTTCCCACTGATCATCCCTTCCTTCTTGTTAAATGTATACTATGGTATCTAAAGGGATTCTATCTATAGGCTTTCATACTCAAACTACTCATTCTTTATGTCTCACTTCCTTCAGTGATTCTGATTGGGAAGACTTCCCCTTTACTCAAAGATCAACCACTATTTTTGTGTATCCTACAGAGCCAAAAAGTAGACCATTGTAGCTCATTCTAGTTTCTCGACAGTTTTTGTGTATCCTATAGAGCCAAATAATAGACCATTGTAGCTCATTCTAGTTGTGAGGCTGAATACAAGGCACTGTCATCAACAACAATAGAGCTCACATGGATCATTTTTTTTTCGTGACCTTCATATACCTCTTCCTCAACTAGCTCAACTTCTTTGTGATAATCTTGAAGCTCTACAACTCCCAGTTAACCCAGTTCCTCATGTTATAATGAAGCATGTCGAGATCGATTATCATTTCATCATAGAAAAGTTAGCATTAGATAACATTATTACTGCTCACATTGCCACATTTCATCAACTAGTAGATATTTTCACCAAACCATTGACTAAAGTTGTGTTTAGATTCTTGAGGAACAAACTAGGACTTCAACTACCCTCATCTAGTTAGCGGTGGGTATCAGTTTAATAATAGGACACATTGTTTCAAGATTTTTGACAAAATGTTTAAGTCATGTTTCTTTCACAGTTTCTTCTAATGTGATGTATATTTCTTTTTAAGCGAGTAACTAGACAAGGGAAATGCAAATGTCCTAGTCTCATTATATATATACATGAGATCCATATGTAAATCAGGAGAGCGTTGAGAACAAGATCAATTGTTGTATACTTTTGAAACATTGAAAGCTCTCTCTCCCTTCTCTCCCACCTTTCTCACTTAACTCTCACACCTTTCTCTCTGTTCTCCAATCCTAGGGTTTGGTCTAATAATTCTGATTCAAAATAGTGCAACTATGAATTTTCTTTATTGCATTGGTAATCTTATACGGTCCATGGCTATAAGATTATGTTCTACTACTCTCTCGTGGGTTTAAAATTTGAAATTTTTGTTCAAATGCTTTGGATATGGAATTTATAGGATTTTTGAGTAACCTACATATGCAATTTGAAATTTATCACTCTTCTTCTTGTAGAATGATGATCTCTAATTAAAAAAAATGATTTTCGTACTAATTTGATACCTGAGCCTTATAAAGGATGGCTTGGTGGTTAAAATTGATACCTTTAAATTATAAATTTTAAATTTTCTCATCTATGTAAGGATTTGCTATTCAAAATTCTAATTTTTGAATATTGCATATTTTTATCATGGTATGGAATTTTAATTTGAAATTTTTGGTGGTATTCTATCACTATCTTATGTAGATATCTGCAAAAGTTAAGGTGAATATAAGGTCCCTACGTGTATTCATTACTGTTTTTGCCTTTTTTATGTTTTGGATAGTTTATGCCCTAAATATGTACTTTGAGTTATCTTATGAACAATATTATACTTCATAATGTAGTGGATATAAAAGATATATGAAATAACATATTGCTTCTTTGATTAAATATTATTAGCAATAATAGAATATGGTGGTTCCTCATAATAATCCTTGAACTAAAATATGATGGTTAGCCTTGTTGCATTGCCATGCCCTGATCTAAATGATGATTATAATAAATTCTAATCAAGGATCTATGTCTTGTATTTTTCTATTCCTGTATGCAAGTTGGAAAGCAATAATAGAAAAGAATAAATATTCCATTTTAAAGCCATGTCCAAGGTTTATGTGACTTGACTTGATAATTTGGGCATTATTGTAGCCAAGTTTTACACATTGGTCTTAGTTGTGCCCATATATAATGTTTTGAGGCCTTGCTAAGCCGTGAATGAAACATTAACTCTAATTCAAGTAGTTGATATATGTTAATACCTTTTATATCTTGTGGTTTTGTTAGACCTTTTAAATTTCTATAATCACATATGTGAATCTTGTATGTAACTCGATTGATGCAATCGAAAAATGAGTAAGTCAATTAATTAATCAAGTGTAGCCTTAATCATGTAGTAACCAAGACCATAGAGCTATCTTAGTGTCAGAACTTACTAGATAGTGAAATTAGTTTTCTTGTAACAATCTCCTATTGTGAGAAGGAGCTCAGATCCGTATATTGTTGAGTATATGAGGGTGCAACGAGGGTTTTATTTGTCATCATGAATTCAAGGTGTTTGAGAACAACTTTGGTCGTGTCTTAGTTTACATGTGATTGAGAGTAGCTACGGTCATAACTCATATTTTAGGATTGTTGTCTCACCC
This sequence comes from Alisma plantago-aquatica, assembly GCA_963693085.1. NCBI lineage: Eukaryota > Viridiplantae > Streptophyta > Magnoliopsida > Alismatales > Alismataceae > Alisma > Alisma plantago-aquatica. Next base: position 1,209,822,872 of record OY856410.1, on the reverse strand, counting down.
TACCCAAAAAAAGGAAAAAAAAGAGATATATGAAAAAACTCTACCCTTTTTCGTAGTGAAATGTTACAATATAAAAATAAGGCTGTTTGGTTCATCACCTGTTTTATATGGAAAATGAGAAAAAAACAAGACAAATCATTGAAGCCATGGTGTAAATGTGAGTTGTGATTCATGTATGATTTAAAAAAAATAAAAAATAAACAACAAATCCAAAGATCAGATCCGGTGATCTTGTTACGACTAGAGAAGAATTATCAACCTACCCCGTCGGGTACACCAATATCAAGGTTGTATTTCACTACTTTTATTTGTGTGAGGGCTTTTAGGGATGAAGATTGTTGTGTCCCTCCAATCATTGACCTAAAAGTCCTAATTTCTAAGTAGATTGGAGTCTTAATCACCTCAGTACCTCCCACAAAGGATATCCTTCACAGGTGATTAGGACGAATGTGTAGGATTTAACTGGTGATTAGAAGGATATGATTTTTAGAGGACTAAATAGAATCAATTATAACAACAGTGGAGCAGTTAGAGTTTAAAAAATTAGATGTAGCAATTGAATAGATTAGAAGCAACAGTTATACATTAGTTATAGAAGCAGTTAGTGCAGATATAGCAGTTATAGTTGTTATAGCAATTAGGTGCAACAATTAGATCATTTTAACATTCTACAAATGCTAACAAGGAAGAGTAGTGAGAGAAAGAACCCTATGATCATATAAAATTTGAAAAATAACAAGGGAGGTAGTTTGATCCTCAGGTTTTAGGTGGTTTGAAGGGGCCTGGAATACATATGATATGGGGGTACTTATAGGTGAATATTAGGGTCGGTGTTATTGAAAAAACCTTTTGGAAAAGGTGGAAGATCAGCACCATGTGCCACATAGGAGGGGTGCACCGATTGAGGCAATCTACCATGTGGCACTTGATGGGTAGATCAGATCCATATGGTGTCTCGGGTAGTTGAAAATTGATTTCTCAATTTTCCAGTAATTTCAAGAACATTTTGGGGAAAATCAAAGAAATTTGTAGAGAAAGTAATTTTAAATTATCTCTCAGATTTATTTGGAAAACTAATTGAATATCCTGGGAAAAAAGTAATACTTTTATTTTGAAGAATTCAACTGGGCAATTTATATATTGAGCATAATTGAAGAGTAGGTTACACTTTTATTTTGAAAAGGAGGTTTCTTTGTAGGAAACTGGGTGCAATGGGTTAAAATTAGTGAACTAAATATGTGAAAAATATGAAAAAAATGTAAATTGTGAAATTCAATGGAATGTAGAATGAACTCCATCATTGTCCATAGTTTTGCATTAATCATGACTGTTTTAAAAGTGAGAAAAATGGGGTGTCAACATGTTGCCTCTCTCAGTGCAAGGTTTGAGATAAGAGTGAGAACCACAGGTTTGAGCCAACTCTGGCCCCCATTTTTGGTCACAAAAGGCCAAAAAGGTTGGACTGGTGAAGGATGTTTTGAAAAAACATATGTAGGATGGAACATAAGGGTGATGTCCTTTCCTTCTAAGGACGAGTTAATGAAATAGAAATTCATAAAAATGACATCATTGGGCATAAATTATCTCCCCATAGCAATGATAGCCTCTTTTCAAGAAACTTAATTATGTCTAACCCATCATTTGTTCCTCTGATGTTCTGATGACCTAGAAGAGGTTTTTCAGCTACAAAAATGACTCTTGTTATTGCTTCAGTTATTAAATCAACATTTTGTTTCTCTCACTAACTCATATCTTAGAGAGAAAAAGGTGGATCTAGAAAACTGAAAGAGATTTGATCTTCCAAAATATATTAAGATTAGGAGTTTGTAATCTTTAAAAATAGTGGCAAATTCTCTACTCAGTAACTGAAAGAGATTTGAATGACAATTTAATATTTTAGATTTAAGGTGGCCTTCTGGCTGGTGATTGTGTCAGTCTGCTATCTATTAGATTGAGGCATCTGAGTTTGAGATGAGACCAAGTTTTAGGCAATTTATCCACACAGAAGGTGGTCTCTACATCATCTTCCCCTATTGGTTTTCCCTTAGTCCTCTACAATGTAGATGAGTGATGATCCTCTACTTTCTAATTCTTAGTCTTAAAAATTTGATCTTTGATCAATAACTCAGGTTCATAAAGTCAGTTTGTCAATTCGATTCATTTCCATGTCATGATCTGAATTGTTGATGAATGTGTGCAATAATGCAAAGAAGATGCCCTGATCATGATCTGGGGGCTTATCTTTATTTTTAATGCAATATTGGTTCAATTTTAATGTCATTATTTGTGACCTTAGAAAGATTCAAAAAGGGATGTATTTCACAATTAGTTTAGTTTTAGGTCATGATCAGGAACATAAAAATATTGAAATATAAGGCATGATGATGGTCCAGTTTTAGGTTGTTCCGCAAGACACTAAAAATATGGAAAGAATTAGTTTATTATTGGCTTAGTTTGGGTCACACTCTAGGACCGAAGTGATCGTAATTCGATCCAAACTCTTAATGAAAAATGTGGAGCTTTAACATTTTAAGTCAAGATCTGCCACTTTTAGATTTTTATAGACTTTTGGTATTTTATTTGTATTTTTATGGAAATATTTAATATTTTGTGATTCTATAAGCTTCTAGAAATTATGCTGAAAGTCAGTGACTTGTTTACAATTCTTTTAGAAAAATATTTTAAGGGGATGGGAGGATGGTTAAGTACCCTTTCTATTTCTTCCTGACTTGATCTACAACATTGTGTGAGGAGTAGATATGGGAAAATGAGAGTGACAATTGCAGCAAGGAGAGAGTAACCAAACCAAAATATCACAAGATCTGCCACCTATAACTTGGAAAATCATTACATTCCATCATCTTGGTTCAGCAGCACGACAAGTTGCATCCTTTTGGCAGCAACAAAGCTTGCAGACCACCTATTTTTGCAGTGTTTTGTGCATATTATAGCTATGTTCTTCTCAAGGAATGTATAGCTTTCATTTTGCACTTTAGTTAGGCCATTTTAACACCTATTAACAAAGTTTGGATTTTGTCATCCCACCTTTATTCACGGTCAAAAGGTTGAAAATGATTTGGATGTGTGTTTTGATTTGCGATCTGAATGATTTTGTCATTTTTATCATTTTTAGGTTGTCTGTTGCCTGATTGAGATGACTTTGGTTGTTATGGAAAGCTTGCAAAGTTGTCTTTGTTCTTATATAGATGGAATCCCATTATTGGGGTGAGGAGTATCTTGAAGTGGATGAGCATGATGTTAGAAATGATGTGGAAATCAAGGCATACCCACACTTTGCATGATAACCTCATTGTTTGAGTTTGCATATAATTTATGAAATATTTGATTGATGTTTTCCTTGAGCATGTGTCACTAAGGTGTGAGTAGGATTGTGGGGCAACTTCTCCCAGTTGAGAGATTTGTCCAACATCTGGGCATGTTTTGGATGAATCTGCATCATCAATGTCTTCGAGCTAGTGATAAGGTATAATAAAGAAACTTTACCCCAGTTTATTCCATTTCTACTTTGCTAAGCTTGAATCATTATTTTTTGTCACATATTAATGGTTATGACTTTGTGTTTTTCCTTGTTCCTTTACAATTTTGAATTTTCAAATGTATATTGGGGGACCTATTGGAATGAGCTGGGATATTTGTATGATAGCTTAGTGACGGAGGATAGGACTAGATTTGGTAGTATCTTTCTGTGTGAGAATGTAGATATACCCTATCTTCTTCCTGTGATTGAGCATTTTTTCCCAGAGACTGGAAAATTCCACTATGCATTTAGTTATATAGCCATGACCCTGAGAGTGTTTTTTAGGATCACTAGGTTAGGTTTTGGTGAGATTCCTATCAGTTCTCTTCCTAAATGACAAGGGGGTCATCACCGTTTGGCTAGGATTCTAGGAGTGAACCCTAGGGATATTGAGACGGGATTCAGATATTAGGTCAATTTTACTTTGTTGAGGGCCACCTTCTTCTGTGAGGGCAAGAGGCAAGTTTTCGGTGATCCTTTTTATGCATCTCTAAGGATCAAGGAGTTCTTGTTTGTTTTGATTAGTGGTTTCTTATTTAGAAACAACATGGGGATTAGGGGAGACATAAGCTAGTTCTCCTTTCTTCTAGATTTGGACATGATTCCCTCCTTTGACTAGGGTGGTGGTGAATGCCCATCTGTAGAAGTAGTTTTTGAGGTGGCTTGTGGGAGACTTCAAGGTTAATATGGTGTAAGAATGGTTACAATAACTTTGTAGGTTTGATTATGGTATACTTTTCACCTGCTACTTTTTGCATTTGATGCTTTGAGATGTCAGTTGTAGTTGATTTTTTGCGACATTTCCCTTTTATAGTTGCAGGTCTATGAGCACTTGTGGATACATGACCCCCACTATGAGTGGTTTAGAGGTCTATCTATATACATGCATCCCTACTTATCACTGTGGGATGACAGAAGTAGCACGGTAAGGTATGAGTAGTGGAGGGGTGAACTGGAGACAATGACCATATCTACTATATGCGTAGTACTTTAACAATATATTATTTCATGCATTTGTTCTTTAGTTGACTCCAATCTATTGTTGTTCCTAGGTATGATCCAAGATCTTCCCTAGGATCTAGTGAGGTGAGGAATCTATGCCTTATGTGACCTATGTTTTGCTGCTGTCTCTAGATGTTTGTTAGATGGAGTTCTAGTCTCCCTCTAGAAATGTGTTGTATATGAACAAGTGTGCTATGTGGGTTGGTGGCTGGCACATCCCCTTTGACCCTTTTCCTGGGTTGGTTCCTCCTAGTCTTGGGATTTTTTAGGTGTCTTGAGAGGTGATGTATGGCCAGGCGACACATGAGAGTACCTGGAGTTATACTATGTGCATTGTTATAACCTACTCCTTGTTTTTTGGTAATCATAGGACTAAAGATGATCTTCAAGTTAAATATGTCTTTAATGATGCTTTGAATTGATTGGATGCTTTATTTTTTATTGAATTCACATTTGATTCTTGAATATGTAATGATGAGATACCATAACAAATATGTGAAGAGAAAGCTTTAAAAAAAATTAAAGAAAACATTTAAGAGAAATTCCTCATGAGAGATCTAGTCATGTTTTGTTATAAAATTATAGAGAATCTAGTCATGAATCCATAAAACAAAAATGGATCAAATCAGAGTTAAAATGAAGAAGTACAATCTTTTCACTTCTCCTATTGAATTTCCATCAGTTGACAACCAATGGATTAAGATCAAGGGTTTACATGTCCTTAGATCAAAGTAAGCATAATTCAAGGATGCGCATATTGATGGTTCTGAATTGAAGGTTTCAAGTCAACAAATGAAGATTTTCTAGTAGGCAAATGGTTTTACTGAGTTTTTTATGATGATGGTTCATTTTGAAATATTCCTACCGATGGTCCAATTGGAATATGCCTTTCGATGGTCTAGCAAGATAGTTAGTTACAGGTGGTTTTTATAAGAGTTTTTGCCAACATTTTTCCTAGGAACCACCAACCAAAGGTTGGATTAGTGAGTGTGAACTGAAGGTCTATTTGGTGGATGTCTACTGGTGGTTCAATAGATACACATTAAAAAAAGGTCTGGGTGATAAACATCAACCGAAAGGCTGCTAGATCAAAATATTAAAACAACTAATGGCTTGATGATCAAAGGTGACAACCAATTGTTTTCCAAACTGAAGGCTTTCCTTCTGATGGTTCTCTATGATGCCACCCAACTCGTCGAATCATAGAGAGCTTAGATCTGCATAAATATTATATGGAATCTAATGGAACAAGACTCAATAGCTTTAGTATAGTTCCTCTTCTATCTTAAGACCTTAGAGCGACGATTTAGGGGTGATCACAAAGGCAATTCTTAGGAGGATGGCAAGGAAGAAGAGACTAATGATGGAAAATGATAGCTAGTATTTATATTCATCTTGGTAAGTAAGATTTAACTATTGATTCTTCTTCTTTTCATGCTCTCTTGCGTGAAATTCTCTAATTTAATAATTGAAGGCTTTGCTTGACTTTTGTTCTTTGTCTTCTACATCTACCGGACTTCTATGAGGTATGTCTATCTTCTAGCAGGACAATTAAAGTTGGTTTTATAGGTTTCAAGTTCAAATATGAGCTTGTAGACTAAGATCTAAAGCATACCAAGTTTACACATGAGGAGCAGTTAGCTAGAACATATACATGTCAATGGAAAATCACTTTAACACTAATTTTCTAGAAATCATATGGTGAGAGGTCAAACAAAAGAATAGAAAAACAATAAGAAGAAGACACAAAGATCTATGTCTAAATCTAATAAGATCCGCAAAGATTGTAAGAAGGTCAGACATATCGTTGATGAATGTTACAAGTTATTGAACAAGAATAGGGAGAATGAAAAACAAGAACAACCTATAGATGATAATGTAGCATGAGAAGATCTAGATTATGTTCTTATGTCTTCATCATCTTCTTCCTCATCCGTCGATTTTCAAACTTCTTGGATTCTGGTCTCCAACTTTTCACACCACCTTCATCCATAAAGAGATTGGTTTTCTTTTTATGAACATTTTGATGGAGGCGTTGTAGACATGGAAAATGATACCACTTCCAATACTATTGGCATTGGGTCAAACCATATCAAGATGTTTGGTGGAATCATCTAAATTGTCTCAAACGTTCTTCATGTTCAAGGCTTCAGAAAAACCTCATCTCAATTGGCTTACATGAAGCCAACGACTTTCCATACAAGGCTGAAGACAAAATCTTGTCCATTACCAAAGGAAATGTTGTTATGATAAATGGAGTATGTATTCTTGGAAACCTTTACAAATTAATTGGTGAAACTGTGAGTGATGTAGATGTTGTTCTTTCTTCCTCAACAACTTTAGATCAAGATGCCACCAAATTGTAGCATATGAGATTGGGACACATGAGCCAAAAAGGTCTACATTTATTATGCAGGAGTGGACTTCTAGGTGATGTTAGTACTGGAAAGTTAAACTTTTGTGAGCACTGTGTTATGGGAAAGCAGAAAAGAATCAGTTTTTCTACTACAAATCATACTACAAAAGGTAATGTTGACTAGGTTCATTCAGACATCTGGGGTCCTTCTCAAGTCCCATTTAAGGGAGGTCCTAGATACATGCTTACTTTCATTAATGATTTCTTGAGGAAAGTTTGGATGTATTTTATGAAACATAAGTTTGATGCTTTGGATCAGTTTAAAAAGTTGAAGATGCTAGTTGAAAAGAAAATAGGAAGGTGCATCAAAACACTGAGGATAGATAACAACATTGAGTTTTGTTCTTCTAAATTTAATGAAATTTGTAAATCCTGAAGGCATTACAAGACATCACACATTTAGACATACACCTGAGTAGAATGGTGTTGTAGAACACATGAACATAACTCTTTTAGAGTGTGCACATTGCATGCTGAGAAGTGTAGGTCTAACAAAAGACTTTTAGGCAGAAGTAATCTCTACTGCAACCTACCTTGCCAACTATTTCCCTTCTACTGCATTTGGGTTAAAAACTCCATAAGAGGTTTGGTCTGGTCATCCTGCAAAATAATCAAATTTGTGTATTTTTGGTTGTCCTACATGTGTCTATTCAAATGAAGGAAAGCTCAAGCCCAGAGTAAAGAAGTGCATTTTTCTAGGTTATGCTGATGGTGTGAAGGGATACAAATTATAGTGCACTAAGCCAAACTCATCAAAGTTCTTAATTGAAAGAAATGTCAATTTTGATGAGTTTGTTATGTTTTCTACAAACCAAGATGGAGTTAGTTCTCCTATTGAATATTTTTAGAGTCCCATTGAGCAAGTGGATCTTGAAGTCAACTCACACAGACTGACACCTCTTGTTGTTACATAGTAAAACCCAAATGATGATGAAGATGGCACTCCTAAAGAAGAGACATATAACATTTCCTCTGGTAGACCAAGAAGACAAATTAGACCACCTACACGACATTCAGATTATGTTGTTGCCTATGCCTTATCCAAAATAGAAGAGATAAATGATTCTGGTGAACCATCTACCTATGGTGAAGATATGTCTAATCCAGATTCTACCATGTGGATGGAAGCTATGAAGGAAGAGATGTAGTCTCTTCAAAAGAACAACACTTGGGTGCTTGTAAATCCTCCTACTGGAAAGAAGATTTTTGATGCAAATGGGTATTCAAAAGGAAGGAAGCTTGTCCTGGATACACTACTGCAAGGTACAAAGAGCGGTTAGTTGTAAAAGGCTAAAGTCAGGTGGAAGGTATAGATTACAATGATGTTTTCTCTCATGTTGTTAAACACATGTCCATTAGATTTCTATTGGAATTAGTAGATAGATATGATTTTGAGCTTGAGCAACTTGATGTAAATACCACATTCTTCCATGGTGACTTAGAGGAACAAATCTACTTGTAGCAACTTGAAGGTTATGTTTCTGCTACAAAGAAGGGTCATGTGTTCTTATTGAAGAAGTCTATTTATGGATTGAAGCAATCCCCACATCAGCGGTATCATAGATTTGATTCTTTCATGGTCAAGAATGTATATTACAAGAGCAGATATGACATTTGTGTCTACTTGAAGAAACTTCATGATCAGTCTCTTATTTACCTCTTGCTCTATGTTGATGACATTTTGATTACAGGAAGAGATATTTCTAAAATCTACAATCTCAAGTAGTTACTATGTGGTGAATTTGAAATGAAAAACTTGGGAGCAGTAAAGAAAATTTGGGGGATGGAAATTATTAGAAGCCACAAAGATCGAAGGTTATTTATCAGTCAGGAGAAGTATGTGAAGAAATTTCACCAATGATTCTCTATGTTTGGTGCATCTGCTGTATCATTTCATTAAATGACCAATTCAAGAAGCTCTCATCTGCTGAGTTTCCACAATCTGATGAGGATGAATGCTACATGTCTCATGTTCCCTAATCCAGTGTAGTTGAGATCATCATGTATGCTATGATTTGCACTCACCCAGACATTACTCAAGCAGTTAGAATGGTGAGTAGATACATGTCCAATCTAGGGAAGCTACATTGGCAAGCAGTCATGTACATTCTTAGGTACCTTACGGGTACATCTTCTATATGCCTTGGATTCAGCAAGAGCACAAAGACGCTTGTTGGTTATGTTGATTCTAACTTTGCAAATGACCTTGATAAAATGTGTTATCTTACTGTCTATCTATTTACTCTTGGTGGTTGTGTTGTAAGTTAGAAAGCTACATTACAACCCACTATTGCATTGTTTACTACTAAAGCAGAGTACATGAAATTGATATAGGCCATAAAAGAAGCTACTTGGCTTAGAGGACTGTGTGCTGAATTTTATATTTTTGAGATGACAGTGACCATCTTCTATGATAGTCAAAGTGCAATTCACCTTACAAAAGATCAGATATTTCATGAAAGGACAAAGAAAATTGGAGTCAAGTATCGCTTCATCACAATGGTGATAGCGCAGGGGAAGAATGTGGTGAAGAAGATTGCCAATAAAGAAATCGTGTTGATATGATGACAAATTTGTTGCCAGTTTCCACGTTCAGGCATTTTTTGGACTTGATTACTCTACACAGCCTACAATGATGCCATTAGGGGCTAGAGGAGGAGAGATGATCTACTATTCTTCTTGTTCAAAAATCTACAGAATTTTCGATAAGGTGGAGACTGTTATGTGCCTCAAAGAACTATGATGATCCAATTGTAGATCTATTCCAAAATTTATGGTACAATCTAATTTCTGGATCCAAATAGGAATGTGATTAAGGTTCTACTTGTATAGGTATATGCGCCCTGGTTAGGGTTTTAGCATCATCATGTATTCAGTTTACGTAGACAAAAGTCGTCGTACTTTAGGTGTACTCTACCTCTTTTGAGAATGCTCCTCCTTGTAATTCTTCCATGACATAGTGGAAATCTCAGCCCCTTTTGTGAAGTACGTCATCTCGATGAACCACATAAATTTTGTGTTCTTTGGTTGTGTGATCATTTTTTTTTCATCTTGTTGTTCCCCCGAACTCGTCTTATTCTCTGGTTTGAAATCTTAACAAATTGATGTCAAAACCTACGTTCAGATTTAGATTAGGACAACTATATAAGATCTAAAAGTTTGATCGCAAAATCAATTTTAGACTATCGTATATCATGATGTATTGTGTGCTTGTTCTACAAGGAGTCATTGAGTCTTTAGAAGGGATAAAAAAAATGCCAGACACTACAAATGAAAAATAAAAGATGGTGATGGACCAAAAGGCTATTACCTCCATCTAGTTATCCTTAGACTACAAGGTTTTGGGTGAAGTTGCTATGGAAACTACTACTGTAGGGATTTGCAAGAAATGTGAAGATCTATATATGACAAAATCTCTCCAAACTAAACTCTATCATAAGCATCATCTCTACCTATTATGTATGGTTGAAGGTACTTTTGTTCGTGATCACATTGATGTGTTTATTTCTATTATTATGGATCTGGAAAATATAGATATTAAACTTAAAGATGAAGATAAATCCCTTATCTTGTTGTGTTCTTTACCCCCTCATACAAGCAATTGTGAAACTATTTTGTATGGGAAATCTTCAATAAAGGTGGATGATGTTATATCCTCATTGCAGTCAAAGACCATGGTTGATAAAGACCTAATTGCTTCTTCTAGAAGGAGTCGGTCAGAGGCTCTTATGGTGAGGGGCTGAACAAAAGAAGGGAAACTACAAGAATTAGACACATAGACCTAAGTCTAAATCTAAAAAAAATGTAAATATTGTAAGAAGACCAGACACATTGCTAATGAATGTTACAAGTTACACAATAAGAAGAAGAGGGAGACCGAAAAAAAAACAAATTGTAGATGCTAATGTAGTTGAAGAACATCTAGATTATGTTCTTATGGCTTCATCATCTTCTTTTTCATCCGTCAATTTCCAAACTTCTTGGATTGTGGACTCTGACTGTTCACACCACATGTGTCCACACAAAGATTGGTTTTTTTCTTATGAGCACTTTTTTGGAGGTTTTGTAAACATGGAAGATGATACCACTTCCAAGATTATTAGCATTGGGTCAATATGTGTCAAGATGTTTGATGGAGTCATTCAAACGGTATCAAACGTTCATAATGTTCAAGGCCTTCATAAAAGCCTCATCTCAAATGGCCTACTTGAAGCCAATGACTTTCCTTACAAGGCTGAAGATGGAAACTTGTCCATTACTAAAGGAGATGTTGTTATGGTAAATGGAGTACTTATTCCTGGAAACCATTACAAATTAGTTGGTGAAAATGTGACCAATGTAGCTACTTCTCGTTCTTTCTCAACCACTTCACATCTGAATGTCACCAAATTGTGGCATATGAGATAGAGACACATGAGCCAGAAAGGTCTCGATTTATTATGCAGTAGATGAATTCTAGGTGATGTCAATACTGGAAAGTTTTACTTCTGTGTGCAGTGTGTTCTGGAAAAGTAGAAATGAGTCAGTTTTCCTTCTTCAAATCATACTAAAAAAGGTATTGTTGACTATGTTCATTCAGACATCTAGATCCTTTTAAGTCCCATCTAAGGGTGGTGCTAGATACATGCTTTCTTTCATTGATGATTTCTCAAGGAAAGTTTGCGTGTATTTTCTGAAGCATAAGTCTGATGCTTTTTATCAGTTTAAGAAGCGGAAGATTCTAGTTGAAAAGAAAATAGGATGGTGCATCAAAACACTAAGGATGGATAACAACATGAAGTTTTTTTCATTTTTATTTAATGAATTCTATCAATCTAAAAGTATTATTACAAAACATCCAAAAGTTAGACATACACCTGAGAGAATATTGTTACAAATCGTAGGAACAAAACTCTTTCAGAGCATGCACATTGCATGCTGATAAGCACATGTCTTACCAAAGACTTTTGGGCAGAAGACATATCTACTACAACCTACCTTATCAACCATTCCCCTTCTACTCCACTTGCGTTCAAAACTCCACAAGACATTTTTGGTCTACTCATCCTGCAAAATATTCAAATTTGCATATTTTTAGTTGTCCTACATATGTTTATTTAAATGAAGGAAAGCTCAAGCCTAGAGAAAAATAGTGCTTTTTCAAACTCATCAAAGTTCTTAATTGAAAGAAATGTCACTTTTGATGAGTTTGCCATATTTTATGAAAAACATGATGGAGTTAGTACTCCTATAGCAGTTTCTTAGAGTTCCATAGAGCAGGTGGAGCTTGAAGTCAGTTCACATATCCCGACACCTCCCGTTGTTACATAGGAAAACCCTAATGATGATCAAGATGACACTCCTAAAGAACATACATATAGCATTGCCTCTAGGGGATCAAGAAGTCAGATTAGACCACCTATACGACATTCAGATTATGTTGTTGTGTTTGCTTTAGCCATTGCAGAAGAGACAAATGATTTTGGTGAACCATCTACCTATGTTGAAGCTATGTGTAACGACCCATACTTTTGAGTGTCTAAAAGACCATAAAGTCACAAATCATTAATCATAAATTCCAGGATCAGATTCAAGAAATAATACCGAATAGTAAACAATTTCCATTAATGAATGAATATTTACATGTTTGCATAAAAATCTCATCTAAGGAGTTACATAACTTTTACACAGAATAACTTTTACAAGTGTGAAGCTAAAACTTTAAGACTAAACCTTCATGATTAAACTATAGTGTCTTCAACATCTTTTAACTGTACCCTCATGTCCACAAATCAAGTATATCTGATACCTAAAATGCCGACAAACAAATACACAGTCAATATATTGCTATACTAGTACGTGGGTTCAAATAATAATCACAGATACATATATAGGCAAACATCTCTATCTTGCATATAAGAACATAAACTTCTTTTCATGTTATATCCCATATCTATTCAACTACCTCAGGTGTAATCACTGTCCCTCTGGGGCTTGTGTGCATTACCCTTAAGATCAGTCTAACCTAGGGTTCAAAATACTATTATTTACTTTACATGATACTCTTAGGAATATGCAAAAAGTAAATAAACAAGAAAGCAGTTTATCTTTCATTCAATCTCATCGAGAAACTTCGGCAATCTCAGAATTTGATACATGTATTCATAAGTGAAACCACGTACCTTATGCCATCGCAAAAACTATGCAGAACATCATATACTTTAAGAGTGTATCCAAACATCCAAGCAACAAAGAATTTAATCTGAAATATACATACTACATATGTGTCACCATGTATTCACGTTACATTACTCAGATCTAGATCCACTCATAAGCTAGGGTTTAGGGTTATCTCATGTTTGGACTAGGGATTAGGGTTACAAACCCTATTTCCACCACATTATGGTTTCTAAGATTACAACCTTTAATTAATCCTATTAGGTGAAACCCTAATCATCATCTTAAACATATCAAACAATTCATGATACCTAGATCACATTACTGGAATTAAGATCATAGCAAGATGTCAACATTGGTTTTAAAACCCTAAATCAGCATATATAAGATTGTTAATCTGGAATCATCCATTATTCATCTTTAATAAGGATTTATTCATAATATAAGTCTAGACCGGGTATTAGTTTAACATGAATGAATCTATTCAATTAAGCATTAGACTTAGGCAAATATAGATCTTCCTTTAAATAAAACACATTAGGACATGTATTGTACATACTTTTAGAATAGGAATCTTAATCAGGTTCTGATAGTATTTTATTTGGATTCCTCTCACTTTTCTAAGAAACGTTCATATATTATATGTCCTCATCAGAGTCACAAATAATTAACTACAAATATTTCAAGTTAATGCACTTATCGGCCAATAGGGAGACGTCATGTCATCCTAGCGTGTGCCTACGACCAGCTGGTCCTTTTGCTCTAGTGAAGTGGGGGTGATTAGAACTAAATGAAAGGATGTTACTACCCCTCACTCTGTTCCTTGGGGTTCCTCTCATCCAGGGGCAAAACAGTCAAAAAGGACCTCAGCCTTCTCCTACCTCGCGCAAGACCAGGCTTCGCCACTAGCGGGTCAACCAAGGGGTTGACTCCCACCTCTAGGGCTCCAATCGTCGGGGAGACTGACCCCTTGGCTCCTCTTGTCCTGGGCAAATTCAGGTAGCCCATTTCCACCGCAATAGGTGGTCCGATTTCTCGGTTCTGTGTCCTCCTCGCAGCCTGCCCGTCCCCCGCCTAAACAACCCAAACCAGAGTAGGGAATCCACGGTTTTGGGCCGCCAATGATCGGGTTAGTCCATAGGGTACTCTGCCAATGCCTCATGATTCCTTTGATGTCCCAGTCCTAGTCCCAGGCCGCTCAATCCTCCATCTGATTTCTCACTAGTGGGGCACAATCAAGGCAGCGACAAACCAAGGAAGGTTGGCCTGATGGCCACCGTGCCTCTGTCAGCCTCGACTTGCCTCTTCAAGTCTCCTCGCATTCTTGCTCTCCTCTCAATAGAAGTTTGGGTAATCTTATATCTTAACAGGCTCAAGGCTAATAGGACCAGTCCCCTTCCTAGCTCAGGACTCCACCCTATTGGGCATATCTTCTCTAGTTATGGTACCAGTGCCTCAAGATTAGGACAACCCGACAACTGTAGCAGGGGAGGCAATAGATGAGGGGAACATGGAGTCCTTGATTATCGAGGAAGAATGACGCCCATACACAGAACACAGGATCCCAATTTCCAGGGTCTGTCATAGGGTTCCCTCATTGCTACCACGGCATGAGACACATCCTTCTTGGGGATGAGAGGGTTGCTTGTGGTCCCATATATATACAAATTTCATGGAGAGTGTCTTCTATTCTCACCCCTTTAGGGTTTGCCTCCGCTAACCCCTTTCCCTTTCTAGAGAGTCCTATTCTGACATGTATGTTGGTTAATCACAGATTGATGGGTCAAGTTTCCATATGTTTAAGGAAACCAAATTAACATATATCCCTTCCTTTTCTTAATTAATAAAACCCATGGTTATTATCAATATGATCCATCAGAAACCACCACTCTCTTATATCTTTGATTTGCTATAAGGAAAATAAGAAATCATTACCTTTCCATCAAATGATATCTCTTATTCCATTATCACTAATTAGTGTACAAATATCCCTTTTTTATATATAGCTCATGCTACAAGAACATATGCCACAAGCGTAATTAGTATTCCACTGTCAATATCATTGGGGAAATTACAAAACAATCCAATTATATAATCCAATTTTACTAAATTTGAGGTTATAACATTCGCCCCTCCTTAAAAGGAATTTTAGCCCCAAAATTCAGGCCTACTAATCCTAGGTGAATGATACTCATCTTATCCTCAAAACTAAGGGTTACCACCCCACTTAAAATATATTTAACAACTTTCCTTTAGTATATCAGTTTTCATTTTATTACTAAGATTGGCACTTGAATTGAAATTCAAGTATATCCACATATCCAGTATTCACACCTCATCATCTCTTGATGATTTCATTCTTACTTGTAATTTCATTATGACTTGGTGATTTCTCTTTTCACCTAGGTTTCCAACCTATTATTCATGAATTTCATACAAGGGTGAGATAACACCTTTAACCCTAGGTCAAGTCATTATACATCCAATGTAGGATATTCATCCTCATTTTCTCAATTTTAAGCATAACATGTGTCTATCCAATCTCCCTTCCTAATAATGAGATGAAATAAGCATTTGACTGCAGCCCAAACATAAAATTCATTCCATTCCAAGAGCGGAGATAGTACATCCACACACTACCTTTCAATTTCACATATTAAGTTGAATCATAATCTATATGATTCAAAACTTACTTTTTCTCAATTTCACAACATTCTTATATTCGATGAAGTAAAGTGTCCCTTTTCTTACTCTTAAGTTAGGGCACAACTCCTTTTACGTTTCTATGACTTCCTTATATCTTTTATATTTACATCTCATGTATCATTATGAGTCTTAGTCAACTCCTTTAGGTCTCTAGGGGTATAGGTACTCTTGGAGTGATCTCATACTTATGCATCAAGGGAGTGTATTTACATTCACCCTACTGGGCCACATGAACATCAAGAAGGTGGCCAACCTCCTGAGACATGGGACTAGGGCAAACCAATTGTTACCTCCTGACTACTTGGTCATGTGCATATAGGGTTTATCAACCCCCAACCAATCGGTCCTATGTACCCCTGCTACTCTTGCTTGACCCTAGGATTGCATTAGGTCTCTACCCTCTCTAAGGGTTTCTTTTGAGATGTCACATCTTTTAAGCACATTATTTTATTATTTAATTCTTTAACCAGGATTGCCTTCACCTCTCACTTTCGAGTAGACATGATGCAGTGTTGTCCCAACATTGGGTTCGGGCCACCTTCCCTCCAGGGCTTGGTACCATATTGGTCTTCCCTCTTGGGCTTGACCTCTATGATCTTCCCCTCCAGGGGCTTGATCCTAAACAACTGCATTGTGGACTTAGGCCACCTTCCCTCCTGGGCTTGGTGCCTGCCTGATCTTCCCTCCTGGGCTTGACCTTTTCATGACCTTCCCTCATGGGCTTGGTCATCCACTTAGGCCACCTTCCCTCCTAGGCTTGGTGCATCATCACTAAACTCCTAGAGACAACATGAGGGGTTTAAGCAAGTTATTTTCAAACTTTCATTTTCACATATATATAACAATTGGGTTCTTATATTTCTTAAGACCTCTTACATAATAATTATGCTCCTCGTGCACACTTGCATGGGAGACTGGGTTACCTAAACCCATCCCTTTGCCTTTCTTATTCCTGATTTCAACTTTCACATGGGTGGTGTCCCATACCACCATACCATGTTCATTATTTATAATTAAACTTTTATGGTTAGGGTTAGGTACTATACTCTACCTCTTAGAGTTTCCATATACTTTGATCCACTAAAGCTTTCATACCCTAAACCAAGTCCTTCCTCTAAGAAAGGGCTTATCCACACATGTATCTTTTTAGTATCTACCCTCTCTCTAGAGGGACGTACACAAAAGGTTACATCTTTTCACATTTTACTTCTCAAATTAACAATTTGTTTTTAAGGCTTATTAAGCAAAGACATGAGAAGTCGACAAATGTGAGATGAGAAACCTAAAAGATACATTAAGCTTTACTAATTTTTCTCTTAAATTTCTAAGGACGATTTGAAATTATATCCTATTAAGTATTAGTTGATGAATCTGTGCTCTGATACCAAATGTAACAACCCACACTTTTGAGTGTCTAAAAGACCTTAAAGTCGTAGATCGTTAATCATAAATTCCAGGAACATATTCAAGAAATAATACAGAATAGTAAACAATTTCCATTAGTGAATGAATATTTACATGTTTGCATAAAAAGCTCCTCTAAGGAGTGACATAAATTTTACACAAAATAACTTTTACAAGTGTGAAGATAAACCTTTAAGACTAAACCTTCATGATTAAACTGTAATGTCTTCAACATATTTTAATTGTAACATCATGTCCACAAATCAAGTATATTTGATACCTAAAATCCCGAAAAACAAATATGCGGTCAGTATATTGCTACACTGGTACGTGGGTTCAAATAATAATCACAGATACATATATAAGAAAACATCTTTATCTTGTATATAAGAACATAAACTTCTTTTCATATTCTAACCCATATCTGGTCAACTACCCTGAAAAACCACTAGAGAGGGGGTGAATAGGGTTTTATGATATTTTTCAAATTAATTCAACCAAACAAACAATCACAAGAATGTTGGAAAAGGAGACATGTCATTTAGAGTGGTTCCACCCTTAGCAAATACTAAGGGAGTCAGTCCACTACCCAATTATTTCCAATTGGGATTTTGAAAGCACTTGTATTTTATTACCTCGGAAGGATGTTACATAAGATACAAATACCTTCACCCTTAGGATAGCCTTCACCTAGAAGTAGTCTCACCAACCCTGAAGCAGCCTTCCTTGAAGTAACTCCAAGCTCCCCCTTGAAGTAGCCTTCCTCTTGAAGTAGCTTCCCGTTGAGACAACCTTCTTGAAGTAATCCTAAGTCCGCCAAGCTACCTTCACCACCGAAGAAGCTCCAACAACCTCCTTTCCATAACCTCCAACCTAGGAGTAGCAAAGGAGAACAAAAGTAATAAAAAGAACAAGATTGGAAGAAGGAAGCACCGTTACCAATAGAGTACAGTGCTTTGATCTTATATCAAGTGTTTGATCTCCTAACCAAAGTGGATGGATGTGGATGTATAGTGGATAGGAGATATCAGCCTACATGACACTAATGTAGAGCTCAAGGAAAACAAATTGCAAGTGTAGCTCAGCTTGTTTGCTCACAATGATTGAATCTCAAGTGTAATTGTGTATGCATGTTGTCTACTCAAGTGAGTTTAGGTGTCCTAAGGCATGTAATATTTATAGGAATGGCCTATAAGTACTTTTGGACGTTCTAGACACTTTCTAGGGGGTTCTTAGTGATCAACCAGTCATTAGTTGTCCACTAATTGCATTTGTAATGAATATTTGATTAGTTTTGAAAAGTGTAGACAGAACTCTTCTCGGTCGAGAAGTTTGTCGACCGAGTGTCTCTCGATCGAGGAAATTGTTGACCGAGGGTGAGTCTGGGGAAAGTGTATTGCAACATTCAACTCAACTGCCAACCACTTTTCTAACTCAGTCTAACGTCTAGTAGGGTCTATTCTAGGTCGAGGAGTTTGTCGACCGAGAGTGTCTCAGTCGAAGTATTTGTCGACTGAGAATATCACTGATTCAATGTATTCATTTACTAGGTGTGTGTATCAATGTGAAATTGTGATACTATCTTGGGGGATGACCTATCAAAGTGTTGTGAGTAGATAGGGAAGATCTAAATGCTTGAGTTACATGATATCTAAGTACTTGTACATTATAAACTTGTACAAGTTTTTACATTTACAATCATGAAAATAAAGCAATTTTAGCAAATTGATCTTCCAAGTCTTCTCAATCCACCACCTTATATGCTTGTCCATGAAACACTCAAATAGCAAGTTAAAACCACAAGAAAAAAATGTTTGTCATCATCAAAATAAAGGATAATGTCAAATTTAGCCAACAATCTCCCCCTTTTTGAAGATGGCAAACATTTCCAATATAAATTAAAGTAATGTAAATCATTTGAGTTTCACACCTGAAATTTCCTTTGCATTTCCTTTTCATGTATTCTCTTGTTCAAACGATATCATTTTTAAAACCAAGATATTATGAAACTCTTTTCATTTGATTTATATTGTTTCTCCCCCATTGTCATTTCAAAAAGATAACCAAAACATTAATTATGACTTTTATTTCTCCCCCTTAATTTGATAATTTGATACTCAAAGCAAACCACTTATGGCAAATTTAGCCACAATTTATTTCTCAATCATTTGCAAAGGATGTTAAGCCTTGAATTGACATGAGATCCTTTTATATTTATGGCATATGTGTTTTGATTTCTCATCCATTTTACAAGGGATGTTGAGCCCTGAAAATGACATGAGAATCCTTTAAGCTCATGAGTATATTTAGTAGTTTCTCAACCATTTACAAGGGATGTTAAGCCCAGAAATGATATGAGATTCTTTTAATCTTATAGTAGAATCAATGAATGTATCTCTACCAAAATGCATGATATGTTAAGCCCTAATTTGTTTATAGAATTCCATTATACACATAAATATTGTAGGCTCCAAGATTACTTTAAAGATACTAAGGTCATAACTAGTATCAAAGTTTCTTTATGATGTTTACAAAATATTTTCAACTCCTTCGTAATCTTATAGTCAATATAGTTTTTGTGAGATCCCCCTTAATCTTATAATCAAGATAATTTAAGGATTCTAAGGTCACAATAAGCATTGGATCATAATAAGTTAACCTTTCATGAGAATTATGCGCTAAAATCATGTTTTCAATATACTAAGATTGAGTGCAAGGAAATGATTTACAATTAAGCATTTTGTCAAGCTTATTTTAGGTCAACCTTGACTTTGACCTGGGTGCCCCTTGGTTGATTTTATATTTTGACCGAGAGGCAATTTTTGCAGGTTTCCAGTTTAAGCATTTACAATGATCTACTTGATTGAATTTTTGAAACATAGCTTATAGAGTATCATACAAGGAGTATTCATGTATAATAAGGATGATATCATTTTCCATAAGCTAAGCACAAGATAATCATTTAACTAATATGTCAAGATGCATTTGTGCCATAGAGATTTATCTTGATGCAAAAATTATATTTTCAATGATAACATTATCATTATGTGTAATGAGTTGAATCACTATAATCATTTTGAAAACAATATCCATTCATGATTTTATACATATAGATCAAAGATTATTTTAAGCAAACCAAGTAGAAGATGAAAGAAATGATCATGGTGAAATAGTAATGGCATATCCATAATTACAATGATCATTTAAAGGCAAATTTCAAGACACATGATTTCTATATAGATAAACCAAGGAATACTTGGGACAAATAGTAATTTCCTTGATTAAATCAACATGGTTCATAATTTTCAGTTTTAAGCCAAACTATGTAGGAGATTATAGCAATTTAAAAATGAACTTGCAATCTATGCTATATCTGTATTGATTCATTTTTTATTTGTAGATTAAATGAATCATTCATAGAAAATTGATAGCAAACTGGATCCATTCAACAGGTTCAACAGAACTTGATTTTGTCGAACTTTTCTTCGATCGAATTTATCTCGATTGAAGATTTTCTCGACCGAGTATTCAGCTGTTTGTATAGGTTTTATCAGGTTTTTGCAAGCTTAAAACAGTAACCTGTTCGGTCGACGACTTCTCAACTGATCATGTCTCGGTTGAATATATTCTCGATCGAGTATGTTTCTGTATTATTTTTCAATAATTATTTGCAAGTAAAGGGTAATAAAATTTTGCAAGAATATAGAAGTTAAAGCTCAATTTTGTTGAGATAAGACATTTGAATATCAAAGTAATGTTTTAGGTCAAATCTCAACTAATCAAATTCAGATCTCTAAGTTTTAGGAACCCAAACTAGATCATCATCCCTTTTCTTGTATGGGCATGAAAAATAATAATGTCTAAGATGCTAGCAATAGTGACAACAAATAAAGTCAATTTCATTTCTATTTCTAGGAGTTGATTTGTTCTTGGGTATATACATAATCTTGGCCTTGGGTGCTTGAGTTCTTCTAGGTTTAGGTTGATAGGATTTCCCCTTTGAAACATCCTAAACCTCTCCTTCCATTTAAACTAGAAGAATTTTTCAAAATTTTATCCAGAACATCATTGTTTCTCAAGCTATTAATTTCTCTTTATAACTTGGCAATCTCATCCATTTTCTTTTTTATATCTAACTTTGCTTGATCTAGATTAGATGATAAAGCATCTCTTTCCTTAACAATAGCATCATAATCTAGATGATTACATATGATAGTTTGAGTCTAAAAATTATGCAGTTTTGCAAGCAAATCAACCTTTTCTTGAGAAAGAAGATCATGATTAGTTTCTAAAGTAACCAACTTCATATTACAATCATTTAAAGATGATTTCAAGGTAAGGTTTTCAGAGACAATATTATCCTTTTCAAAAGAAATATTATTTAATTTAGCATACAAATCCTCAATAGTTTTAGTAGCTTTCTTAGTTTCTTTTCGCAATCAATATATTTCTCATGTGAATCTTGAAGACTGGAAATTAGATCTTCTTTTGGTAAATCAAAAAGGCTTACCTCTTCTTCTTCTTCATTGTTTGTCGCAATAAAACATTCTACTTCTTCTTTTCCATCTTCACTATCATCAGTTGAATCATCCCATGCAACTTTATATGCTCTTTCTTTCTTCTTGTGAGATGATTTCTTCCCCTTCTTGAGTTTTGGACGATCACCTTTCAAGTGTCCCATTTTGCCACATTCAAAGCACTTGGAGTAAGAAACACTAGGAATTTTGTTAGTTTTTAAACTTCTATACTGCTTACCATTTACAATGAGTATTTCTTCTTCACTATCTTCTTCACTTATGTCATGAATATTCTTGGTTGATGCTTTGAATGCAATGTCCTTTATTTTCTCCTTTATGTGTTCATCTGCCAATCTTTCTTCTTCTTCTAGGGTAGCTTCATGAGCCTCCAAGTTGCCAATGAGTGGTTCCATCCTTAATGTAGTGAGATCATTGGCTTCTTCAACGGTTGTCACCTTTGGTTTGTACTTTGGAGGCAAGAACCTAAGAATCTTTGATACTTGATCCTCTTCACTAATGGCTTTACCTAATGAATTCAACCCATTAACAATAGAAGAAAGCTTTGCATACATTTCACTAATAGACTCATATGGTTCCATACGAAACTATTCAAACTTTTTTTAAGCATGCCAATTTTGAAATTTTTAACTTGAACAGTTCCTTCATAAGTAATAGAGAGTCTGTGCCATATCTCATATGCAGTTTCACAATTTGAAATTATATTAAACTAACCTACGTAGATTGAACAATAAAGGATACTTACAACTTTTGCATTTAGTTGGGCTAGTTTTACCGTATTAGCATCCCATGTAGCATACTCCGTTTGAGGAAGATCATATGCATTTGACACCAATATCCAGAGATCCTAGCTAATTCCTTGATGGCACCAACTACACCATCAAATGTTGAGTACCCCATCACCCATTTTCTTTAAGACTTTGTTAAAGTTCCTTGAAGCCTGCTCTGATACCAATTGAAAAACCACTAGAGGGGGGGTGAATAGGGTTTTACGATATTTTTAAAATTAATTCAACCAAAAAAACAATGATAAGAATGTTGGAGAAGGAGACATGGCGTTTAGAGTGGTTCCACCCTTAGCAAATACTAAGGGAGTCAGTCCACTACCCAATTGTTTCCAATTGGGATTTTGAAAGCACTTGTATTTTATTACCTCGCAAGGATGTTACATAAGATACAAATACCTTCACCCTTAGGATATCCTTCACCTAGAAGTAGTCTCACCAACCCTGAAGCAGCCTTCATTGAAGTAACTCCAAGCTCCCCCATGAAGTAGCCTTCCTCTTGAAGTAGCTTCCCATTGGGACAACCTTCTTGAAGTAATCCTAAGTCTGCTGAGCTACCTTCACCACCGAAGAAGCTCCAACAACCTCTTTTCCGTAGCCACCAACCTAGGAGTAGAAAAGGAGAACAAAAGCAATAAAAAGAACAAGATTGGAAAAATGAACAATGTTACCAATAGAGTACAACACTTTGATCTTATATCAAGCATTTGACCTCCTAACGAAAGTGGATGGACGTGGATGTATAGTGGATTGGAGATATCAGCCTATAGGACACTAATGTAGAGCTCAAGGAAAATAGATTGCAAGTGTAGCTCAGCTTGTTTGCTCATAAGGATTGAATCTCAAGTGTAATTGTGTATGCAAGTTCTGTACTCAAGTGAGTTTAGGTATCATAAGGCATGTCCTATTTATAGGAATGGCCTACAAGTACTTTGGCACATTCTAGACACTTTCTAGGGGGTTCTTAGTGCTCAACTAGTCGTTAGTTGTCCACTAATTGTGTTTGTAACGGCTAGTTGATTAGTTCTGAAAAGTGTAGATAGAACTCTTCTTGGTCGAGAAGTTTGTTGACTGAGTGTCTCTCGGTGAAGGAAATTGTTGACCGAGGGTGAGTCTGGGGAAAGTGAATTGCAACGTTCAACTCAACTGCCAACCACTTTTCTAATTCATTCTAACGTCTAATAAGGTCTATTCTCAGTCGAGGAGTTTGTCGACCGAGAGTGTCTCGGTTGAAGTATTTGTCGACCGAGAATATCACTGATTCAATGTATTCATTTACTAAGTGTGTGTATCAATGTGCAATTGTGATACTATCTTGGGGGATGACCTATCTAAGTGTTGTGAGTGGATAGGGAAGATCTAAACTCTTGATTTATGTGATATCTAAGTACTTGTACATTATAAACTTGTATAAGTTTTTACATTGATTACAATCATGAAAATAAAGCAAGTTTAGCAAATTGATCTTCCACGTCTTCTCTATCCACCACCTTATATGCTTGTCCCTCAAACACTCAAATAGCAAGTTAAAACCACACGAAAGAATCATTTGTCATCATCAAAATAAAGGGATTATAATAATGTCCAATTTTGGCCGACATACCTCAGGTGTAATCACTGTCCCTCCAGGGCTTGTGTGCATTACCCTTAAGATCGCTCTAACCCAAGGTTTAGAATACTATTATTTACTTTACATGATACTCTTAGGAACTTTATAATATGCAAGAAGTAAATAAATAAGCAAGCAGTTTATCTTTCATTCAATCTCATCAAAAAACTTCTACAATCACGAAATTCGATATAGGTATTCATAAGTGTAACTACGTACCTTATGCCATCGCAGAAACCATGCATAACATCATATACTTTAATAGTGTATCCAAACATCCAAGAAACAAAGCATTTAATCTGAAATATACATACTACATATGTGTCACCATGTATTCACGTTACATTACTCAGATCTAGATCCACTCATAAGCTAGGGTTTAGGGTTATCTCATGTTTGGACTAGGGATTAGGGTTACAAACCCTAATTCCACCACATTAAGGTTTCTAAGATTACAACCTTTAATTAATCCTATTAGGTGAAACCCTAATCATCATCTTAAACATATTAAACTATTCATGATACCTAGATCACATTACTGGCATTAAGATCATAGCAAGATGTCAACATTGGTTTTAAAACCCTAAATCAACATATATAAGATTGTTAATCTAGAATCATCCATTATTCATTTTTATCAAGGATTTATTCATAATATAAGTCTAAACCAGGTATTAGTTTAACATGAATGAATATATTCAATTAAGCATCAGACTTAGGCAAATATAGATCTTCCTTTCAATAAAACACATTAGGACATGTATTGTACAAACATTTAGAATAGGAAGCTTAATCAGGTTCTGATAGTATTTTATTTGGATTCCAATAACTTTTCTAAGAAACTTACATATATTATATGTCCTCATTAGATCACAAATAATTAACTACAATTATTTCAAGTTAATGCACTTACCGGCCAATCGGGAGATGTCACGTCATCCTAGCGTGTGCATGCGGCCAGCCGGTCCTTTTGCTCCAGTTAAGCGGGGGCGATTAAAACATAACAAAAGGACTTTACTACCCCTCGCTTTGTGTCTTGGGGTTCCTCTCGTCTAGGGGCAAAATGGTCCAAAAGTACCTCAGCCTTCTCCTACCTCGCGCAGGACCATGTTGCGCCCTCGGTGGGTCAATCAAGGGGTTGACTCCCACCTCCATGGCTCCGATCGTCGAGGAGACTGACTCCTTGGCTCCGCTCATCCTGGGTGAACTCTAGTAGCCCATTTTCACCACCGCAGGTGGTCCGATCAATCGGTTCCACATCCTCCTCACAGCCTTCCAGTCCCCCACCTGAACAACCCAGACCAGAGCGTGGAATCCACAGTTCTGGGCCGCCAATGATCAGGTTAGTCTACATGGTGCTCCACTAATGCCTCAAGATTCCTCTGCTGTCTCGGTCCTAGTCCCAGCCTACTCGATCCTCCACCTGAGTTCTCACTAGTGGGGTGCAATCAGGGCAGCGAAGGCCCAAGGAAGGTTGGCTTGATGGCCATCATGCCTCCGTCAGCCTCGACTTTCCTCGTCAAGTCTCCTCGCATTTTTTCTCTCCTCTCAATAGAAGTCCTGGTAATGTTATATCTTGATAGGCTGAAGGCTAATAGGACCAGTCCTCTTCCTAGATCAGGACAACTCGACAACTGTAGCAGGGGAGGCAATAGATGAGGGGAACATGGAGCCCTTGATTATCGAGGAAGAACGACGCCTGTACACGGATCACATGATCCTGGTTTCCAGGGTCTGTCGTAGGGTTCCCTCATTGCTACCACTGCATGAGACACGTCCTTCTTGGGGATGAGAGGGTTGCCTGTGGTCCCATATATATACAAATCTCATGGAGAGTGTCCGCTATTCTCTCCCCTTTAGGGTTTGCCTCCGCTAACCCCTTTCCCTTTCTAGAGAGTCCTATTCTCACATGTATGTTGGTTAATCACAGATTGATGGGTCAAGTTTCCATATGTTTAAGGAAACCAAATTAACATATATCCCTTCCTTTTCTTCATTAATAAAACCCATGGTTATTATCTATATGATCCTTCAGAAACCACCACTCTCTTATATCTTGGATTTGGTATAAGGAAAATAAGAAATCATTACCTTTCCATCAAATGATATCTCTTATTCCATTATCACTAATTAGTGTATAAATATCCCTTTTTTATATATAGCTCGTTCTACAAGCACATATGCCACAAGGGTAATTAGTATTCCACTATCAAAATCATTGGGGAAATTACAAAACAATCCAATTACATAATCCAATTTTACTAAATTTGAGGTTATAACACTATGTCTAATCTAGATTCTATCATGGGGATGGCAGATATGAAGGAAGAGATGGAGTCTCTTGAAAGGAACAAAACTTGGGTGCTTGTAAGCTCTTTTGCTGGAAAGAAGATTGTTGGATGCAAATGGGTATTCAAAAGGAAGGAATTTGGTCATGTAGACACTACTGCAAGGTACAAAGCGTGATTAGTTGCAAAGGGCTATAGTCAGGTGGAAGGTATAGATTACAATGATGTTTTTTGTGTTGTTGTCAAACACACATCCATCAAATTTCCGTTGGCATAAGTTGCTAGATATGATTTAGAGCTTGAGAAACTTCATGTAAACACCACATTCCTCAGTCGTGACTTAGAGGAACATATCTACATGGAGAAACTTGAAGGCTAAGTTTCTACTGCAAAGAAGGATCATGTGTGCTTACTAAAGAAGTCTCTTTGTGGCTTGAAGCAATCCCCACATTAGTGGTATCATAGATTTGATTCTTTCATGGTCCAGCATGGATATTCTAGGACCATATATGATGTTTGTGTCTACTTGAAGAAACTTCCTGATTAGTCTCTTATTTACCTCTTACTCTATGTTGATCACATGTTGATTGTAACAACAAATATTTTTGAAATCCGTAGTCTCAAGCAATTACTTAGTGAAAAATTTGAAATGAAAGACTTGGGAGAAACAAAGAAAATTCTGGGGATGGAAATTATTAGAAGCCGCAAAGTTGGAAGGTTATTTCTCAATCATGATTAGTATGTGAAGAAAGTTCTACAATAGTTCTCTATTTGATGTGACTCCTATATCTATTCCTTTTGGTAACCAGTTCAAGAAGATTTTATTTGCTGAGTCACCACAACCTGAGCAGGATAAAAGCTACATATCTCATGTTCCCTATTCTAGTGAAGTTGGCATCAACATGTATGATATGATTTTCACTCGCCCAGACATTGCTCAAGAAGTTAGCTTGGTGAATAGATACATGTCCAATTCAGGGAAGCTACATTGGCAAGTAGTCAAGTACATTCTTAGGTACCTTAAGGGTACATCTTCTATATGCCTTGGATTCAAGAAGAGCACAAAGCCACTTGTTGGTTGTGTTGATTCTGACTTTGCAAATTACCATGATAAAAGGCGTTCTCTTACTGACTATCTATTTGCTCTTGGTGGTTTTGTTGTAAATTGGAAATCTATATTACAACCCACTATTGCATTGTATACTAGTGAAGCAGAGTACATGGCATTGGCATAGGCCATAAAAGAAGCTACCATGCTTAGAGGACTGTGTGCTGCATTTTATATTCTTGAGATGACAACGTCCATCTACTGTGACAGTCAAAGTGTAATCCACCTTACAAAAGAATAGATGTTTCATGGAAGGACAAAGCACATTGACATCAAGTATCAATTCATCAGAGAGGTGATAACACATGGGAAGATTGTGGTGAAGAAGATTGTCAGTAAATAAAATCCCATTGAGATGATGACAAAGACGTTGCTAGTTTCCAAGTTTAGACAATGTCTTGACATGGTTAGTATAAACAACCTTCAATGACTCCATTAGGGGCTGGAGGAGGAGAGATGATCTACTATGATTCTTGTTCAGAGAGCTACAAACTTCTCGACAAGGTGGATATTATTATTTGCCCCAAAGAACTGAGTTGATTCGAATGTAGATCTGGTCCAAGATTTATGGTACAACCTAATTTTTGAATCCGAATTGGAATCCAATTAAGTTTTACTTGTATAAGTATATGTGCCCTAGTAGGGTTTTAGCATCATACTGTATTCTATATACATAGATGGAAGCTATTGTACTCATGGTCTACTTTGCCTCTTTCGAGAGCACTCCTCCTTGTAATTCTTCTATGACATAGTGGAAATCTCTCTTCCACCTCTGGAGTAGGTCATCCTGAATGAACCACATAAATCATGTGTTCTCTAGTTGTGTCATCATTTTCTTCTTCTCATCTTGTTTTTCCACCAAACTCATTGTATTCTCTCATTATAAATCTTAACAAATTTGTGACAGAGCCTACATTCAAGATCTAAATGATGACGAGTCTATTAATGATTGAGAAGTTTGATCGCAAAATCAAATTTGGACTATAGTCGGTTACAATGTGTGGTGTGCTTGTTCAACAAGGAGTCACTAAGGCTCTGGAAGGGATCGTGAAGATGTTAGCTACTATGAAGGATGAAGAAAAGAAGGTGATGAACCAAAAGTCTCTTACTGCCATCCAATTATCCTTGGACTACAATGTTTTGGTTGAAGTTGTGAAGGAAACTATTGTTGTATGGATTTGGAAGAAACTCAAAGATTTCAATATGTTGAAGTCTCTCCAAACCAAACTCTATATTAAGTAGTGTCTCTACCTACTGTGTATGGTATAAGGTACTTCTATTCGTGATCAAATTGATGAGTATGCTCATATTATTATGGATCTTGAAAATATAGATATTAAACTTGAAGATGAAGATAAAGCCTTTTTTCTGTTGTGTTCTTTACCCCCCTCATACAAGCAATTTCATGAAACTATTTTGTATGGGAAATTTTCAATCAAGGTGGAGGATGTTATATCTGCATTGTTGTCAAAGACCATGGTACTGAACCAGAATAAGAGGAAGAGGGAGAAAGAAAAAAAGAACAACCTGCAGATGTTATTGTAGCATGAGAAGATCCAAATTATGTTCTTATGGCTTCATCATCTTTTACCTCATCCGTCAATTTTCAAACTTCTTGGATTTTGTACTCCGACTATTCACACCATGTGTCAACACATAGATTGGTTTTCTTCTTATGAGCATTTTGATGGAGGCATTGTAAACATGGCAAACAATATTACTTCCAAGACTTTTGCCATTGGGTCAATCTGTATCAAGATGTTTGATGGATTCATCCAAACTGTCTCAAACGCTCGTCATATTCAAGGCCTTCATAAAAACCTCATCTTAATTAGCCTACTTGAAGCCAACTACTTTCCACACAAGGCTGAAGATGGAATATTGTCCATTACCAAAGGAGATGTTGTACTGATAAAGGGTGTATGTATTCCTAGAAACTTTTACAAAGTGTGACTGATGTAGCTACTGCTATTTCTTCCTCAACCACTTAAAATATAGATGCCACTAAATTGTGGCATATGAGACTGGGTCACATGAGCCAAAAAAGTCTGGATTTATTATGAACGAGAGGAATTCTAGGTGATGTCAGTACTGGAAAGTAAGACTTCTATGAGTACTATGTTATGGGAAAGTAGAAAAGGGTCAGTTTTTCAACCATAAACCATACTACAAAAGGTAATATTGACTATGTTCATTTAGACATCTAGGGTTCTTCTCAAGTCCCATCTAAGAGAAGTTCTAGATACACACTTACTTTCATTGACAATTTCTCGAGGAAAGTTTTGGTGTATTTTCTGAAGCATAAGTCTGATGCTTTTGATTAGTTTAAGAAATGTAATATGCTAGTTGAAAATAAATCATGAAGGTGCATCAAAACACTAAGGACATATAACGACACAAGAGTTTGTTCTTCTGAATTTAATAAATTTTGTCAATCTGAAGGCATTACAAGACATCGCACAGTTAGAGATACACCTGAGAAGAACGGTGTTGTAGAACACATGAACTAAACTCTTGTAGAGCGTGCACATTACATGTTGATAAGTGCATGTCTTACCAAATACTTTTGGGCAGAAGCTATATCTACTACAACCTACCTTGTCAATCGTTCCCCTTCTACTCCACATGGATTAAAAACTCTAGAAGTGGTTTGGTTTGGACATCCTGCAAAATATTATAATTTGCGTATTTTTGGTTGTCTTGTATATGTCTATTCAAATGAAGGAAAGCTCGAGCCTAAAGCAAGGGAATACATTTTTCTTAGTTATGTTATTGGTGTGAAGACATACAAATTCTGGTGCACTGAGCCAAACTTATCAAAGTTCTTGATTGAAAGAAATGTCACTTTTGATGAGTCTATCATGTTTTCTACAAAACAAGATGGAGTTAGTTCTCTTATTGTAGTTTCTCAAAGTTCCATAGAGAAGGAGGAGTTTGAAGTTAGTTTAGATAGCCTGAAACCTCCTATTGTTACACATGATAACCCAAATGATGATGAAGATTAGACTCCTGAAGAACAAACACATAGCATTTCCCATGGGAGACTAAGAAGACGGATGATACCACCTGTAAGGCATTTAGATTATATTTTTGTATATGCCTTTGCCACTGCAGAAGAGACGAATGATGTTGATGAACCCTCTACCTATGTTTAAGTTATGTCTAATCCAGATTTTGCCATGTGGATGGAAGCTATGAAGGAAGAGATGAAGTCTCTTCAAAGGAACAACACTTGGGTGCTTGTAAATCCTCATGATGGAAAGGAGATTGTTGATGCAAATGGGTATTCAAAAGGAAGGAAGATGGTCCTAGTGACACTACTGAAAGGTACAAAGAGCAGTTAGTTGTAAAAGGCTATAGTCAGGTCAAAGGTATAGATTACAATGATGTTTTCTCTCCTATTGTCAAACACACGTCCATCAAATTTCTATTGGCATTAATTTCTAGATATGATGTCTTCTTGAGCAACTTGATGTAAAGACTGAATTCCTCCATGGTGACTTAGAGGAACATATCTACATGCTACAACCTAAAGGTTATGTTTCTGCTACAAAGAAGGATCATGTGTGCTTAAACAATCCCCATGTCAATTAGATTTGATTCTTTCATGGTTATGGATGGATATTCCAGGAGCAGATATGAAGTTTGTGTCTACTTGATGAAACTTCATGATGAGTCTCTTATTTTCTTCTTGCTCAATGTTGAAGACATGTTGATTGCAGTAAAAGATATTTCTGAAATCCAAATTTTCAAGAAGTTGCTTAGTGGAGAATTTGAAATGAAAGATTTCAAAAAAGCAAAGAAAATTATGGGGATGGAAAATTATTAGAAGTCATAAAGATGGAAGGTTATTTCTCAGCTAGGAGAAGTATGTGAAGAAAGTTCTACATCGGTTCTTTATATTTGATGCATCTCTTGTATCTATTCCATTAGATGATGAGTTCAAGAAGCTCTCATTTTTGAAGTCGCCAAAATTTGAAGATGATGAAAGCTATGTCTCGTGTTCCCTATTCTAGTGTAGTTGGTAGTATCATGTATACTATGATTTGCACTCTCCCAAACATTTCTCAAGTAGTTAGCATGGTGAGCAGATACATGTACAATCCATGGAAGCTACATTGGAAAGCAATCAAGTACATTCATAAGTACCTTAAGGGTACATCTTCTATATGCCTTGGATTCAGCAAGAGCACATAGACGCTTGTTGGTTATGTTGATTCTGACTTTGCAATTGATCGTGATAAAATGCATTCTTTTACTGTGTATCTGTTAACTCTTGGTAGTTGTGTTGTAAGTTGGAAAGCTACATTACAACCCACTGTAGCATTGTCTACTACTGAAGTTGAGTACATGGCATTGATAGAGGTCATAAAAGAAGCTACTTGGTTTAGAGGACTATGTGTTGAATTTTATATTCTTGAGACAACAACGACCATATACAGTGATATTCAAAGTGCAATTCACATTACAAAAGATTAGATGTTTCATGAAAGGACAAAGCACATCGACATCATGTATCACTTCATCAGAGATGTGATAGCGTAGGGGAAGATGGTGGTCAAGAAGATTGCCAGGTTAGAAAATCTTGTTGATATGATGACAAAGCCGTTACCAGTTTCCAAGTTCAGACATTCTCCGGACTTGGTTAGTCTACACAACCTATAATGATGCCCTTAGGGGCTTAAGGAGGAGAGATGGTCTACTATTCTTCTTGTGCAGAGAGATACACACTTCTCGACAAGGTGGAGATTGTTATGTGTGACACGATTTTACTGTGCGTATAATGCAAGTGCACACGTCAGAGTAATATAGGCCATTGTAAGGCCCGAGTCAAACATAGGAACACTGAATTGTCGGTAGACTACTTACTAACTACTCGTGATCAGCTAGACCAATTAAAAAGGTTTGAGATTTGATTGAAAAAGAAAATAAAAATAAAAGAAAACAACAGAATCGATTAAATGTTTGCTTTAATCGATTTAAACTGGAGTCTTTAGAATTGCGGTTTCACCGCAGGCTCTCATTGAAATAATTTCTACATAATTACCCTAATTCGTCCCCTATTCCGGGTAGTAGCATGTAATCATAATTGTTCACTTTCACGATACAATTCACTATCTAAATCTAGGTCGGTTCCACGGTAGTAGCAACCTATACCCTAAACTAGGTACAGTAAGATCCTACTCTGGGTTTCCACCATTAACTATACATCGCCTTGTTCAAAGGATTTATTAGTTAATGTAATTTTCGTCTCTTTTCAACCGTTAATTCTTCTTTCAAAGTAATTAAAGGCATTATATTATCATTAGGGTGATCAATCATAATGATATAAGGGAGAAAACAAAATCATACCACGGATTTGAGAGACAAATTATGATGAACTATATAAAAATGTCATACAACAATTACCCAGGCTACTCCCGGTCCTAAAGACAAAGGGGATTAGCCCCGCATGTTCATCTCAATGAAAAACAACACGATGGAAAAATAAGACATGGAGAAAACGTGGATAGATATTGTGTAACCCCTGAACGGAGGAGATCCGGGTGTTCCTTGCCGTAGGTGAGCGTTCTACAACCTTCCAACAGTGGAAAACTCCTTTGACAGCCTTCGGAATGGTCGGGGCGTGGTTCTCGGCTCCTTTCTCTTCTCCTCTCCTCCTTGAGACTTGTGCAACGGCTAATGACCTGATAGATTGCTTAGGGCCGCCTTAATTAGGTATATGCACCACTTTAGGTTGCCCAAGAATCACCACTATATGATTAGACACGATCTTTAGCAAAACCTGATCTGATGGCGTCGATACCATCGACGCGGGTCGATGGTATCAACCCCCTGGGGTAGCGGAACTCCTTCTATTTCTAGTGTCCTCTCTGAAGATGGCTCGATACCATCGGCATGGTGTCGATGGTATCAACTTGTCAATACTTGGCATGCTGTTATCATCTCGATAGCATCGACAGTTAGTCGATCGTATCGACTCTTTAAACGTCACTTTTGCTATGGAATCTGTCGCTAGAGCTCATCCTACTGAGGCAAGCTCGATACCATTGACAGTGTGTCGATGGTATCGACGGGATCTTCTTCTTCTCCGTAAAAGTCACTGTGGTCAGGTCAATGGTATCGACCTCCCGTCGATGGTATCGACGGATCCAGATATGTGAACTGCCTAAAACAAAGAGAAGAATACTAATCAAATTTGATAAATATGATCATTAATACAAAATTAGGTGAAACAAGGTAAATTTGATGTGTTACGAGATTATAGGCTAAAAGAAGTGAATCATGTGAAATTAGTCAAAAATATGACAAGAACACACATAAAACCAATATAACCAAGCCTATGAAAATGAATCAAAATCCTCGCATCAAACTCCCCTAAGCTTGAACTTGCTCATCCTCGAGCAACAAAACTCTAGATTAAAATTGCGAGAGTCAACTAATGAACATGTTAGCATAAAAGACATCTTACTATGATTCCCACCTGTCATCCGCACACCGACCCTCATTAACCACAGAATAGTAACTACCTTGAAGGTGAAAATGATCATCCATAAGAGATGCCCACCCCAAGATCATGAACACTATCAAATAAGGCAGTTAATATAATAAATTCCTCTGGTTCAGGTTTGGTGCATCTTGTGATCTTCTATCTACCTTGCTCAATTCCTAACTACCATCTACATGGAATCAGATCTCCGGATATACAATTATGAGGAGATCATCATGGTGGCCTACCATTTTTTGAGCAACCGGTTGATGAAATGGGTGACAGTGGAAGAAAAGGAAGCACAAGACAGTTTTAACATGCACAATTAACAAGAATGACCTAAATGATGCATATGCATATGAAAATGACCTAATGCCTATATTTTGGGTGGAGTGATGCATGTTCCTGCTATTCCATCTCCATGCGAGATAGAATGTATACAAACTACATTATGTGCTTATTCTTCCTATTATACAGGCGAGACAAGCTCTTTTCTCCCTCTAGTATCACTTTTTTTCTTTTTTTTTCAATCCCTTCTTTCTCTCAATTTGGCTACTGCGAAATGTATAATATTTTTTCAAAAAAATATTTCGGGCTTATTTTCACATAATGCTATCATTGAAGCATTACAACTTAATTTCCAGAGAGTATAGAATGAGTTACCCACTTTTCTTATTTTTCAAAAGAAATACGGCACATACTGTTCGATATGCTCAAAATATGTAAAGTGCAACTACATGAGAGTAATTATGTAACTATAATGATGTGCACTCAAGAATGTGTGCATGCATGATTCATCTACAAAATTTCTTTTCATTTTCCATTTTTTTAATCTATGCAAATCTAGCTATAATGCAATCATATCTAAATGATATGCAATCAAAAGATGAAAACTGTAATGTGCTCCCAGTTCTTATGGTGGAGTATGAATACAATGGGGTGGATAGATCACAAGATTAATTGACAAAACCATTGGAAAATATTATATGTCCCTCCTTACTGACCTATGTAACAATTAATTAAAGGGCTTCTCTCTGTCACTTCTGATTGAAGTCCCATTACCGTTTGGTCAAATTAGGCTCAACATCCATGTCCGTCCACATTTCTTGAATCATAAGGATGTATAGTTATGATTTTATGTTTTAAAGTTGACAAACCCAATTATTTTCATAAGTAGGTGCTCAAGTTCAAACAACTCAATTTGCCAATTCTGAACAAAATTTTAATTATGCCCAATTTCATATGATTGCACACATAAAATATTGAGATGACACATTACATTAGACATCCACAGATTACACTAGATAGCATGTGGATCCTAAAAAGCTGTAAATAAAAAAATTACTCAAAACTACAAATTTTTTTTTGCCAAAGTGTGAGAAAAATACTAAAACAAAAGAAAGAAAAATTAAACTGAGATAGAAACTATTCCATCTCCCCCCCTAAGCTTGAATTCGACTATGGCCTCATAGTCAAAAATAGTCTCAAAAGGTGGAACAGTGATACCCATTATTGTTCTGGCGGTGGAAATGGTGGTTGCTTCTGGGTATTGGGGTTCCATTTAGGGTACTGCCCCTAAAAAGTAGGATCATATGGGGGCTTGGGAGGAGGTTGCGGATATCCCCCGAAGTAATTTTGGCTCCATTAGTGATCATAGAACGGTTGTTTTTGCATCTCCATCATATGTAACCTGTCATGAATATTTTCTTGGTTGGCGAGGAGGAGGCGCTTGCTCTCATAAATTGCCTGCTGATTTAAAATTAGTTGATTTGTAGTATCCTGAATACCGGTGAAGGAGGCAGTGTTCTACTGTTGTGTCTGTTGGATATCCTGCAGCATGGAGTACATACCCTGCATGGAATAGACATCCTCTCCTTGTTGAGAGGGCTATGGTGGCGGAGGCTGAGATGAGGATGAAGCTCCTGGGTAGAAGTGTGGACGCTTCCTCGGCGCTACTCGTGATCAAAGAGGAGTGAAAGCCTCCTCTTCCTCCTCATGCTCATCGCCTTCGTCGTTGTCGTTGTCATCCCCATCTTCTTCACTCTTAGAATCATCAATAGCAATGATGGGCCACCTGAAATGTTGGTATTCCTGAATGTTGAAGATGGGGTCTGGGAGTGCACACTCCTGATACTCCTTGTTGACATGGAAATGCGCATAAACCATGCCGTCTCGGAACGTCAATAAATTTGAGCGATGCAGATGAAGAAGATTGATGGATCTCTTATTCACCAACGGGGTCAGAGGAGAAAGATCTAGCCCAATATAGATGGCTAGAGGTGTAATAAGTCCCCCAAAATGAATTGGGGCTTTCCGGGTGCTCCTCTTCACATCCATAACACGCATTAGGAAAAATGCGCCCCAGTTGAGCTCTTCTTTAGTCAGCAGTTTGTGAAGGAAGAATAGGTCCTCCTCTTGAAACTTGCTCAGTGCCAGATCGCCGCGAGCGAAGAACGTGACACATAACATTCGGTGTAGAATCTGAAAGAACGGGTGCTCGAAATTGGCCACGGCGGCATTGTGGAAGCTTATTGACTTTCCCGCCAGAGTAGTCACCAGAATCAGCAAATATAACATCATAGTCTGCCCGACTGTCTGGCTTCCAGTGCTAGTTGGGAGAATTATACTAGTTATAGATAGAATTGAACTGGTTGAGGGTGATGGTGTAGTTGTTGTTGTAGAGCCGGAAAGACACTCGCCCTTTTATACACTCCCTATCGGTGGTGACAAGGTCATTGGGAACGATATAGATATCAAGCGAAGACATGAATTCCACCACTAACTCCTTATAAGTCGGCCACTCACCAAAAAAGGGGTGGCCCTCAGCGTGATACTGGACACCTTGAAAGATCCTGGTTGTATGCCTTGCTTGCCCCTGAAAGACATAAGCGAGGTTGGCCTCAAACCCGAGGTCATTGATCATGGCCCGATCAACATATCAGGTCGATTCAATTTTTCACTTTGGCAGCTCCTCGTATATCTTCTTTACGTTCGTCGAGGAATGAATGATCCTCAGATGAGGAATGGAGCCGGGTGGTGGAGGAATTAACATCTCAATCTCAATCGGGGCCGCCTGCGAAGAAGATGAAGCTCCTGCCGTCCTCACCATCATGAACATAAAGGAATGGAGAAGAAGAAATAGAGCTCAAGGAAGGTCGGATAAGAAGATCTCCGCTCAGTGCTAAGCTCGGGGAAGATATCTCGATCCCTTGACACTCGATGAATGCCTCTGGTTGCTCAGCAATGCTCGATGCATAAGTTGAGGGGAGAAGCTCTAAAGGTGTGAAGAGAAAAGGAAATCAACTTCTCCTTTTATAGATGAACCTGCCGCCACTGTTGACCTGTCGATACCATCGACGGGGTGTCGATGGTATCGACACCTGTAGCACAATTCGGGTCTTCACTACTATCGACGGTCGTCGACGACTGGATGTGGGGACCCAGATCGATGACACATCGATACCATCGACGAGGTGTCGATGGTATCGACCCATCCCACGGATCATCTTCCTTGATTTGGCGGCCTCTGTTGATATCTTCTTACGAATTGGTGATGTGTCACGTCAATACCATCAACGAGATGTCAATGGTATCGACACTTTATGCGTCATTTAACCTCACGAGGCCTAAGCGACACTTCATTGCTGCTGCCGGGTCGATACCATTGACTGCTCCGTCGATGGTATCGACTTTACTGAGACAAATTCGTCTGAAAATCTCTAGAGATCTCGCAAGTATCGACACTTGAGTCAATACTATCAACCACCTTCAACATTTTCATCATTCAACCTGATGGTGAGTGGATACTATCGACGAGGTCGTCGATAGTATCGACGGAGCAAATTTTCTGTAGATACCGCTCTGTACCATCGTCGCTACCATCGACACAAGGGTCGATGGTATTGACACCCAATCAATACTACACACTTAACACACGCATCAGGGCATCATTTTTACAAACTTAACTACAAAATTAAAGAACAATACTAAAAATTAACTAAATAGAAATGAAATACCAATGGTTGGGTTGCCTCCCAACAAGCGCCCTACTTTAACATCTTAGGATAGACAAAATTAGCCCCTCGAGCGCCATGAATTTAACCTTATGTACCTTCTTTGTGAAATCTTCTCCATAATAGAGCTTTAATTGTTGCCCATTCACCAAGAATGTTTTCTCTCCGTCTCTCACCATAATAGCACCATGGGGACATACATATTCCACCACAAATGGGCCACTCCATCGGGATTTCAATTTCCCAGGATGCAATTTCAATCTCGAATTAAACAATAACACGCGATCACCCTTTTTGAAAACATGCAGTTGAATGTGACGATCATGGATTTGTTTTTTTCTTTCTTTGTAGATCCTTGAGTTCTCATAAGTGTTCATCCTCATCTCATCTAGCTCATTGAGTTCTAACATTCTCTTCTTCACTACATCCTCATAACTCATATTAAGCTTCCTTAGCACCCAATGCGCTTTTTGTTCTAATTCCACCGGAAAATGATAGGCTCAGCCATAAACCAACCTAAAAGGTGTGGTGCCTATAGGTGTTTTAAAAGCATTCTTGTATGCCCATAATGCATCCGGTAAGAGTGCACTCCAATTCTTCCTTGTCAAGGCCACCCTGTGTTCCAAAATCTTCTTAATTTCTCTATTCGACACTTTGACCTGCCCTTGTGTTTGCGGGTGGTATGGGGTACCCACATTGTGCTTCACCCCGTACTTGCTCAATAACGCAGCAAATTTCCGATTTGTGAAATGGGTGCCTCCATCACTAATGATCATCCATGGCACACCAAACCTACAGAAAATATGATCTTTCACAAACCTGCACACTCAGTCGCATCGTTAGTCCTTGTGGGTATTGCCTCTACCCACTTCGATACATAATCAACAACAAGCAAAATGTATAAATTTGAATTCGAGGACACAAAGGGTCCCATGAAATCGATGCCCCATAGATCAAATACCTCAACTTCTTGAAAAACGTTGAGGGGCATCTCTTGCCGCTTTGAGATGTTACCTGTCCTTTGACAAGAATCACATCTTCTCACATAGTCATAAGCGTCCCGGAAGAGTGTAGGCCAATAAAGACCACTCTCTAACACCTTGGCCACCATCCTTGAGCTCGCATGATGAGCACCGGTGGGAAGTGTATGATAGTGATTAAGCACACTATCATATTCAACCTCCGGCACACACCTACGCAAAATGTCGACCATGCATGGTCTCAACAAAATAGGATCATCCCAAAAATAATATCTTAACGAATGGAAAATTTTCTTTTTCTCTTGATAAGTCCAATCATCTGGGATTATTTTACATGCAAGATAATTAACAATGTATGAAACCACAGATCCTTAGATTTTAAAGAGAGGATTTGTTCATAAGGAAATGTCTCGGTAATGGGTATATTGATATCCCTCTCATCTATCCGCTCTAACCGGGACAAGTGGTCCGTGACCATATTCTCTACGCCCGCCTTATCCTTAATTTCAATGTCAAATTCTTACAGCAATAAGATCCACCTAATCAATCTAGGTTTCGCATCTTTCTTTTCCATTAGGTATTTTATGGCGGTGTGGTCCGTCCATACTATAACTTTTGACCCTACCAAGTATTGCCGAAATTTTTCAAATGCAAAAACCACAGTGAGAAGTTCCTTTTTAGTTGTGGTGTAATTAAGTTGTGCCTCATTTAAAGTCTTTGATGCATAAAAAATCACCGTGGGTTTGTTCTCAAAATTCTACCCAAGAACAGCCCCTACTACAAAATCTGATGCATCACACATGAGCTCGAAAGGCTTATTCCAGTCCAGCGTTTGAACAATCGATGCAGAAATCAATTTTTCCTTAAGTACATTGAAAGCATCCAAACATTTTTCATTGAAATCAAACACCGCATCTTTCTCAAGCAATTCAGACAACGGTTTAGCAATTTTTGAGAAATCTTTAATGAAATGGCGATAGAACCCTGCATGACCAAGAAAACTCCTTACCCCTTTCACCGAATTTGGTGGGGGGTGTTTTTAAATAACCTCAATCTTTACTGGATCCAACTCCAACCCATTGCTAGACACCTTGTGTCCCAGCACAATTCTTTCACTAACCATCATATGACATTTTTCCCAATTCAGAACTAGATGTGTGTGCTCACATCTTTGCAAAACTTTATCTAAGTTGTACAGATGCTCATCAAATGATGCACCATAGACGGAACAATTGTCCATGAAAACCTCTAAACAGCGCTCAACCATGTCAGAAAAAATGGCAAACATGCAGCGCTGAAAAGTGGCTGGTGCGTTGCACAGACCAAAAGGCATACGACGGTATGCAAAGGTTCCATAAAGACAAGTGAAGGTAGACTTCTCTTGGTCCTTAGGATCAATGGAGATCTGATTGTAGCCGTAGTAGCCATCTAAAAAGCAAAAATGAGAGTGGCCAGCCAGCCGCTTCAAAATTTGATCGATGAATGGGAGGGGAAAATGATCCTTTAAAGTAACAGAATTTAAACATCGGTAGTCAATGCAAACACGCCACCTGGTTACCAATCGGGTAGTGACAAGATCATTTAACAAGTTATGAGTAACACTGATTCCCCCCTTTTTAGGGACTACTTGTGTTGGGCTTACCCATGATGAATCAGAAACGGCATAGATGATTCCCGCAGAAAAAAGATCAATCACCTCCTTGATGACCTCCATCATGCTCGGCTTAAGTCGACGTTGTGGCTGAATCACAGGCTTGGCTCCTTCCTCGATCCGGATCTTGTGCTGGCAAAGAATAAGGGAAATCCCCTTAATATCAGAAACTGACCACCCGAATGCACCACGGTGGTTCTTCAGCACGATCATTAATTGTTCTTCCTCATCAGCACTCAGATATGCCGATATAATCACCGGAAGCTTCTTATCATTCACCAAGAAGACATACTTTAAGTGGGGGGTAACGGCTTAAGTTCCAACTCAGGCGGGCAGATCAATGAAGACTGAAGCA
This sequence comes from Alisma plantago-aquatica, assembly GCA_963693085.1. Classification (NCBI taxonomy): domain Eukaryota; kingdom Viridiplantae; phylum Streptophyta; class Magnoliopsida; order Alismatales; family Alismataceae; genus Alisma; species Alisma plantago-aquatica. The sequence goes on along the minus strand of OY856410.1, from coordinate 1,209,781,836 downwards.
GTGGTGGTAGCAGTCCAAGATCCTCATAGTGCTTAGCATAATAGCAAGGGGGCACCTAAAGCATTTTCACACATTCTTGTAAGGGCGTGTTTCTTATCCAATCATCCATGATGTTGAATAGGAATGCTTCGAGGGGCAATTTCGGATATGAATCGATCATAGAAACTGCTATATCATCATCCTCAGTAGATAGAGGAATTTCCTCCTCTTCATCATTTGGGTAACCCACAACTTTACAAAGAGACACTACTTTGGTTTGTTCCATAATTTCCACGGCCAGCGTTCCCTTGTCTACCTTGGTCATAACATGAGCCATATCCAGAAATGGCTTTCCTAAACAGAGGGAAATGTTCTGATCATAGTGCTTCACCTTGCGACATTGTTCCTTCGCCTGTGATTGTTTTTTGTTTGGTGGCATGACCATCTCAGATCTGTCATCAGCTATTCCCATTGTCAAACGACCTCTACCCATTTCCAGTATCATATCAACAGTAGCCTGGAAGGGTCTTCCTAAGAGCAACTCATTCCCTTGCTCATCCTGCATCTCCATGACTACAAAATCTGCTGGGAACACAAATCTGTCAACTTTAACCAAGACATCCTCACAAATGCCATATGGCCCAACCACAGAATTATCTGCTAGTTGAATCGTCATGTTTATTTGCCTAGATTCTTTAAGTCCTAGCTTCTTGAAAGTAGAAAGAGGCATGAAATTAATACTTGCCCCAGAGTCACACAATGCTTCACCGAATTTCACCTTACCTATATAACATGAAATATTGAAGCAGCCCGGATCTTGTCATTTTGGTGGTAATGAGCCCAAAATGAATGCGCTAACCTTCCCTTTAAGAACTACCACCTCAGTATCAAGAATCTTCCTCTTCTTGGTGATTATATCTTTTATGAATTTACCATACGAAGGTATCTCTTCAATCGCCTCTAGCAATGGAGTATTAATAGAGAGCTTTTAAAAATTGTCCATAAATTTATTGAACTGAGCATCAACTTTCTTAGATTTAAGACTGTTGGGATAAGGGACAGGAACGACTTGTGCCCTCTGATGGGGTGGCACATAAGGCGTCATGGTATCCTTATCCTTCTCCACAATAGGCTCTTCAGTGGGCTTCTCTGCAACATCATCCACTATTTCTGACACTGTGACTTCCTCGGCGGCCTCTCCGGTTGCTTCTAGTTGTGTTGTGCTTGGTTCATCGGCCTTAGAGTTTAAAACCTTTTTTCCACTTCTCAACAAAATTGCCTTAGCTTGTTGATTCCCTTCTGGAATGTTGGTATTTCCCAGAAAACCTTGTTGTGTTGGCTTCTTCAGATTTGCTATCTCGACTACCATCTGTGCTAAAGAGTCCTCATCTGAGCCCCATGACTCTGTAAAGTTTGCCCAAATTGATTCATAAATTCTCCTTGTTGCTTAATCTGTTGGCCAAATGTGCTCATCAGCTCTTGATTCTACTTTATCACCTGATTAAGTAGCTCATTGTTCTTTTCCTCTGCCAACAGTTGTGGTTTGGCATCGAGGTCCTGTAGGAAATTGTTTGGGTCCTTCCATGAATTTTTTTTTATCTTTCCTTCAAGAATAGTCATTGTTTATGTACCCCTGTTGTTGGTGCATAAATTTCACTTGTACCTCATCATCAGATTCTCCATCTTCCTTTGCTAGCAATTTCTTGGCTAATAAGTCCATCTTCTCATTCATCTCCTTGATGGCCTTTGACTCACCTGCAACTCGAACCTGTTCTGGTGTGTCTCTGTCGCCACAAGATTGCTTTCTGGCCACATTTTTCAGGATTTCCCAACACCTAGTGCCAGTGTTGTTCAAGAAGAAACTAGAACATGCTGAGTCTAGATTGCTCCTGTCATGCTCATTTAAAGGAAAGTAGAAGATCTTCACTTGTTTTTCTTTATCTAGCCCATGATGTGGACACTTCTGCATTATTATTTGAAAGCGCTCCCACGTCTCAGAATATGTCTCCCCAACCCTTTGACAGAAATTATGAATCTTCCGTACTAGGTCATTGGTTTTCTCCGGTGGAAAGAATCTCTCAAAGAAAACCTCGATCATTTGATCTCAAGTGTCGATGGTCTCATCATCAAGGTTATGCAGCCATTCCCGCGCATCACGTGCAAGAGAGTTGGGAAATAGCTTCAAATACAGTACCTCCTATGGAAACCTATCTATCTTGATCATATCGCAATTTTCCATGAAAGTGTTGATGTGGGCAACAAGGTCTTCATTCTTCAGCCCGTGAAATTCTTAAGACTTGACCAAGTTTATTAGTGTCAGATCAATCCTATATGTTGGAATGTTAATTGCCTGCCTTTTGATCGGCCCCTTTGATGCTGATGAGGAAGAAGCCTTTATCTTCTTCCATATTGTCTGTTCCTCGGCCATGGCTTCTGGTTCAGAGTCCGAATCTATATCCTCAGGTTGATCTTGAATGTTGTTCTCTTCGTCGTGTGGTCCCAATGGTGGAACCTCTGGTGATGACAGTGTGTAGTCTGTGCTACCATTCTTAACCATGCACTAGTACCTGCAAGGTAATAATTTTGATTAAGTACAATGCTAGGCGATTACTAAATATGAAAGATAAATAATGAATTTCAAGAATAATAATAAAATAAAATGTGGCCTAGAGTGGTTGCTTGCAGCACTTGTAGTGTCGACAGTTGTCATGTCCCCGGCAACGGTGCCAAAAACTTGACATGATTTTACCGTGTGTATAATGCAAGTGCACGCATCAGAGTAATATAGGCCTTTGTGAGGCCCGAGTCGAACACAGGGACACTGAATTGTCGATAGACTACTTACTAACTACTCGCGATCAGCTAGACCAATTAAAAAGGGTTGAGAGTTGATTGAAAAAGAAAATAAAAATAAAAGAAAACAACGCAATCGATTAAATGTTATGTTTAATCAATTTGAACTGGAGTCTTTAGGATTGCGGTTTCACCGCAGACTCTCGTCGAAATAATTTCTACATAATTACCCTAATTCGTCTCCTATTCCGGGTAGTGGCCTGTAGTTAGAATTGTTCTCTTTCATGATACAATTCACTACCTAAATCTAGGTCGGTTCCACAGTAGTAGCAACCTATACCCTAAACTAGGTTCATTAAGATCCTACTTTGGGTTTCCACCATTAACTGTACATCGCCTTGTTCAAAGGATTTATTAGTTAATGTGATTTTCGTCTCTTTTCAACCGTTAATTCTTCTTTCAAAGTAATTAAAGGCATTAGATTATCATTAGGGTGATCAATCATAATGATATAAGGGAGAAAACGAAATCATACCACAGATTTGAGAGAAAAATTATGATGAACTATATAAAAATGTCATACAATGATTACCCAGGCTACTCCCGGTCCTAAAGACAAAGGGGATTAGCCCCGCACGTTCATCTCAATGAAAAACAACATGATGGAAAAAGAAGACATGGAGAAAACGTGGATAGATATTGTGTAACCCCTGAACGGAGGAGATCTGGGAGTTCCTCGATGTAGGGTGAGTGTTCTACAACCTCCCGGCAATGGAAAACTCCTTCGACAGCCTTCAAAATAGTCGGGGCTCGATTCTCAGCTCCTTTCTCTTCTCCTCTCCTCCTTGAGACTTGTGCAGCGGCTAATGACCTGATAGATTTCTTAGGGCCGCCTTAATTAGTATATGCACCACTTTAGGTCGCCCAAAAATCACCACCGTATGATTAGACATGATCTTTAGCAAAACCTGATCTGACGGCGTCGATACCATTGACGCGGGTCAATGGTATCGACCCCCTGGGGTAGCGAAACTCCTTCTATTTCTGGCGTCCTTTCTGAAGATGGCTCAATACCATCGACGTGGTGTCGATGATATCGACTTGTCGATACTTGGCACACTATTATCATCTCGATAGCATCGACAGTTAGTTGATGGTATCGACTCTTTAAATGTCACTTTTGCTATGGAATCCGTCGCTAGAGCTCATCCTACTGAGGGAAGCTCGATACCATTGATAGTGTGTCGATGGTATCGACAGGCTCTTCTTATTCTTCGGCAAAGACACTATGGTCAAGTCGATGGTATCGACCTCCCGTCGATGGTATCGACGGATCTAGATATGTGAACTTCCTAAAACAAAGAGAATAATACCAATCAAATTTGATAAATATGATCATTAATACAAAATCAGGTGAAACAAGGTAAATTTGATGTGTTACGAGATTATAGGATAAAAGAAGTGAATCATGCGAAATTAGTCAAAAATATGACAAGAACACGCATAAAACCAATATAAACAAGCCTATGAAAATGACTCAAAATCCCTGCATCAATGTTTCTAGAAGAACTATGTTGATCCAATTGTAGATCTAGTCCAAACTTTATGGTATGATATAATTTCCGAATCTAAATAGGAATCCAGTTACGGTTCTATGTGTATAAGTGTATGTGCCCTGTTTAGGGTTTTAGCATCATCCTATATTCTATTTATGTAAACAGTAGTTGTCATACTCAGGGTTTACTCTACCTCTTTTGAGAGTGCTCCTCCATCTAATTCTTCTTTGTCATAGTGGAAATCTCACCCCCTCCCATGGAGTAGGTCATCCTGACCGAACCACATAAATCATGTGTTCTTTGGTTGTGTGATAATTTCTTCTTCTCGTTTTGTTTTTTCCGCCGAACTTGCCATATTCTTGCATTTGAAATGTTAACATGATGCTTATCTAACATACTTTTATTAAAATATTGTACTTTATTATATATATATATAAGTTTTTTTTATTATGATGTTATTATAGATCACTAAGGAAAAATTATAATATCTATACAATAAAGCTAAGGTATGCTTGACTAGTAAACTGTATGTTCTTTCAAATATGAGTTCAGGGCTTTGGATACTCTCATTAATGAATTTTAGGAAAAAGATCATCAGTTATGGAACATACTTTTACTGTCACCTAGTGTATGGTCCTATGGCTGAGTCAAGGTTTCTCAATGTTAATTTTCTTTTAATGTGTACACAAAAAAATTATACAGGAAATATTAAATTGTCAAATGTAGTTATCAAATTCCACATAATTTTTTTAGATTTTCCCAAAATACAAAATACATAATATATTTTTATCTTCAACTAAGTTCGTTGGCATTCATGTTCTCAATTGTCTAATATCATTGAATTTTAGTATGACTCTTTGTCTTATATTCCACATGCTTAATTCTAATAAATCACGTGACACAATGATAAAGCATAATCATCTTATGTAATACATTTACATATTCATAATCTAACATCATGTTCATTTTATAAATTTTTTAAAATTAAAACCCTAAGAGTGCACACCTAGATTCTTAAACATCAATAAACTATGTAATGTACACAAAAAGAGGCAATATTTATTTCATTATATAGTTATCATATCCCAAATACATTCTTATCTTTTCCAATGATAAAAAATACATTATATATGTTTATAGATAGAACAAAATATGTTAAAATTAAAATTCACTTTTCCATCAATCTGTTAATGTTACATTTTCCTACTGATTTTTTACAATATACTCCACATGTATTCACCCAACTAACAAAATGTGGTAAGAAGTTCAAATATAATTTCACTATCAAAAAGTGGCATCCAACTGGTAAAAGTTGATGTTCTATGACTAAGAGGTAACAAGTTTGAAATCCCTTGATAACGAGATGAATGAATCATAGATCTTTTCAAAAATAGAAGTAATACATTTTATTATATATAAAGTTACCTTTTGTCAGAAAATTTTAGTAAGGTACCAACAAGTGTGCCCAACTTGATTGGAATTTTTCAAGTGTTACACAAAGATATCACATTGTTTGATGAATTTGTTGCTAACACCCATAGTAGGAATTTAATGCAACCTCACATATATGATATTTTTGCTAGATTAATTTACAATAGTTAAGCTCATGATCAAATTTATTTTCACTAATTTGATTACTATAGTTAATGTTCTTATATATTACTAAAATTGAGTTATTGTCAGTTCAATCTTGAAAACCTGGTAGAATGTGTACTACTCAAAATAAACTTCTTTTACTTTGGCGGATTAATATTAGTCATCTGGATTTTATATCATATTATTTTCTTTTTACATACAAATTAGTATTTGCTATTGAAGATATAGATGACAGATGTTTTGCACGTACTACAACTAAAAATTAATGTTTGTACTATGGAGACCATAAAATATAACTAATAAGGAGGCTGAAAAGAATGGATAGTGACAACCAAGACACATGTTTACCGTAAAAGATATGCCTATCATAAAGAAGAAATTTGAAATACTACCTCTTATTTAGATACAAATAGAACATGAAGTTCATATAAGGCAACTTGAAAATACATACCTAAAGAAGACACTAAAAATTGTAAGTTCTTCAGATAGAAGTTATTCTTTGTAAAATCATAAAAATAATAACACTATGATATTATAGAAAAACAATCATGGAAACCATTTTAGAAAAAATGTTTCCTTATTCTTCTATCCATAAAATTTCCACATGGGAAGCACGTCTCATTTACTAGTATGCCATGAATCATTCTGTCTTGAGACATGAATCCTTGAAACACGGACTCACACCTTTTCACTGAAGCCAAAAATATTGGATCCTTAACCATTGAACTTGAGGATAGTCTTGGCTCCTTCTCTTTCATCATGATGGTCTATGCTAAGTGTAATACATCTTCTAGGAAGGATCTATGGAATTCCCTAGTAGGGCTTCAAGTGTCATAGGTTTCCATATGTGGGAAATTAATGCAGATTACAATTCCATTAGAACCAAGGAGGAGAAGAGGGGTCTGGTGATGTTGATTGCAATGGAATGAATGATTTCAATAATGTTATTACATATTTAAATATTTATGAAATTTATTTTGAAGGTATAAAGTTCACTTGGGTTGACAAACAAAAGGGTATTGCAACCACCTGGGAGAGGTTAGACAGAGGCTTTGTCAATTAGACATGGTTATCTTGTACATCCCATATTCTAGCTACTCATCTCACCCATTTTTGAGATCCGATCATTGTCATGTTCTAATCTCCTTTAGTGAGCTTCTTGATTTTGGTCATAGACAACCTGCTCATTTCCAGTTTCTTGATATGTGGCTTTTAGATGCAAATTACTTGAATACTATAAATAAAGAGTGGTAATGACAAACTAATGCAAAGTGAGAAAGATTGTCGACAAGGAGTGGTTCAAGTGGTCAAGCACGGTGTCCCCTAATAATGGGACCCGGGTTCAATTCCCAGTTGCCGACTTGATCTACCACCCTCCCGGGCATTCGGCCTCCGCCACGGGCATGGGAGAGGAGGGGGAGAAATCTTTCTCTCTTAATCCCAAAGAGTGGTAATGAAAGATTGGAGGCATCCTTTTTATAGATTTGTTTCTAAAATGAAGAACCACAAATATGCTCTGAAAAATTGGAGTAAATCAGTCTTGGACAACATTGTGCACAAGAACAAGGACCTTGAGACTTAATTCATAGACTTCAAACTTATTTTTATGAATTGCCTAACCCTTCCACTAAGCATAAACTCATTGATGCTGAAACTGAACTCGATGATATCCTTGATCAAGAAGAGTCCCTTCATGAAGTGAAATATAAGATTAATTGGTTAGACGACAAGGAAAGAGACACCAAGTTCTATCATGCAGTGATTAAATCTAGAAGAAAGAGAAGTACTATTTCCTCTATACACATAAATTATGGTTCTCCTATTGTTGGCAAGCCTTAGATGGACATGATGGCAGAAGAGAATTTTGCTAATTTTTATAGTCACCATGAGCCCATGGATTCTGCACATGACGATTTCTTCTCATGAAACATTCACCCTATTATTTCAATTGATGATAATTTCTCACTCATTGCAGCCCCATATAAGGAGAAGATTTTCTCTACAATGAGGATGATGTATCTAGATTCTAAGCCAAGTCCAAACAGATTTTACCTTAGTTCTGACAACACTGCTTAAAATATTGTCAAGAGCAATTTTGCTCAATTAGCAGAATTTGTTTTCAAGGGAAATGCTTGTCACAAAAGTCTATATTGTTGACACATTGCCTTGATCCTCAAATTTACCTTTACTCAAGAATTGACAAAAGCTTTTAGACCTAATGCTATTGAGAATGTATCAATTAGAATTCTTGAAAGAATCCTCAACAACCGAAAATCATCAATTATACCTTGTCTCATCTCTGACAAACAAGGGGCCTATGTATGAGGTACATATAATATTTGGCTTTGCAAGGAACTCATTCATGATATCCATCAAGTAAAAGAAGATAAATTCAATCTAATTATTAAATATGACATGTCTATAGCATATGATCAGATGGAGTGGTCATTTTTTAGAATCATGCTTGATAAGTTCTGGATGATGGTTGCACTTATTGACCTTTGTATCACTTTCTTTGCCCCTATACAGATGAGTGTGACCCTTAATAATTACATTGTAGGTTTCGTTCATATGTTTAAAGGACTTAAGCACGGTAATCCACTCTCACCCTTCACGTTCATCCTTTTTGAAGAAGTTCTTTTCCGAAAAGTCAAGATGGTGAAGAATATGAACCTTATCACTAGGGTCAAAACTAGTAGAAAAGGGAACGCTCCTAGTGTCCTTCTATATGCAGATGACATTTTCCGATTTAGTTGAGCTTCAAACACCTCACTTAACACTATTTATGACATTTTTAAATTCTATGAAGCATGCTAGAGACAAAAAGTGAACATGTTAAATTCAACCTTCTTGGGAGGAATAAATGATGTTGATGTGCTACAAGATATATCTAACAAACTCAGCATTGTGCACCTGGGTGATTCTTTCTTGTACTTTACAATGTTGATTGATAAAGGACGTATGAAGATTCACCACTTTGATCCCATCCTAGAGAAGATCAAAATCAAGTTGCCACATGGAAAATGAATCTTTTGTCTTTTGCAGGACGGAAAATTCTAATTGCTCACACTCTTTCCTCCATTAGTATTTACAGTATGGCTGTCATTGACACCCAAAAAGGGATCATTAAGAAAATTAATTCCATGTTATCATCTTTCCTCTGGAGTGCTAGAGATAACAATCACAGAAGAGCTTGGATTTGGTGGGATAGAGTGCCTTTTCCAGAATCTATGGGTGGTTTGGGAGTTCCATCTCTTTATGTGACTACTAAGGCATTTCAACTCAAATCTTGTTGGGGGATATTGATTGGAAACTCCATTAATTTAGTTTTTACAGACAGAAATAACGTAGCCTTTACTTGAATCATGGCAGGTCTTACCCTTCCTTCTTAAAGATGGCTACTTTTGCATCTCCATGCTGCAAAAAATTATGCTGATGTTTACCTGATTTCGTTCCATGATGTACGTGGATTGTGGGCAAAGGTGATATCTCTTTTTTGTATGATAAGTGGTGTGATCAACCTCTAAAACCATACTCCATTACACAATTTGATTTGTAGCTAGATTTTGGAGTATCTGATTTTTGGTTGGACGGTTCTGGTTGGGATTGGAATAATTTATCACAATTTCACACTCTGTGAGGAACCTCATCGTGTGAGTTACAACCTCCCTGGCTTGCGGATGTCCCATTGCCAACACTCTCCACTATATGTGATGCCTTCTTTCTTAACACCATCACTAGAATACTTGATTAGGACTAGACAGATGAAACCCCTTCATCTAGATAAGTCAAGTTTCTTCTTTGATCAATATCCTCCTCAAAACCCTAGTGGTTTAGTCTTCATGTCTCCAAATTAGCTTTTTCTTTGATCTGATTGAGGATACCATGGCCTGGTGCACTTTGTTAATTTAGTGCATACATACACACCAACATACATTGTTAGGATCATTTCTACATACACAACCAAACAAGTAGCTAGTTATAACCAATAGTTCATGAGACTAATGGGTGAGATGGTTTGTATTGAGCAATAATATTATGAACAATAATACATATACTCACTCTAAAATTGTTTTTGGGGCCATTTTGTCAAAGACATGGCCATCTTCTTAGGTTACAATCATATTACATCATGGTGATTCAGAATAAGGTGATGCATCATTTGGTTGACCTTATCTACCCACAGGTGATCCAAATATTCCACCATAGTGTCCAGTAGGGTTCTTATGCCCTAATTTTTAGATATACTACTTTCCATAGTGAGCTTCCTTGCCACAGCTGGTTTTCAACATATACACTCTACAATGAGCAACAAAACCTACCTGCCTAGATCCATAGGTTCCTCCACGAGAACCCTATTCTAGATGGTGTTGTCCCTGAGCATATAGACAATCGTTAGAGTGTCTCCTTGAAGGCCAACAATAATGAGATTGGACCTCCTCCTCCTACACCCACATGCCACACTAGGAGGCACGTTTTTGATGCCAAAGGTCCTAAGGGACCTTATGATTTTCTTGAGATCCAACAACAATTTGACCACATAGAGATTTCACGAGAATACATGGAGCATGAGGAACAATGCCAAAGTCAATGGATGAACAACCTCTACCTCATGAAACATTCCAAGAATCATTGGACATGTTGAGAGTGGGCACTTTGCTTCCACTTCTTCCTATTATGAGAAGTATGAGGCCAATCAAGCTTACCCTAACCCCAATTCCCAGTATTGGGGATGCGAGTATTATGAGATCAACTCTTTATCTTCTCACCCTCATTCCCAGTGATCTTCTTCTCTCCATCTTAGACTTGAGTTCTCAAGATGAGTAAAATTTTATGTTCGGGGTGGAGGTGGGTGGTACATTCCGTTTCCACCCCCTATCTTCCCTTTTCCAACAATTTACCATCTATATTTGCATGCATGTAGTTTAGTTTGTTTATTTTCCTGTATGGCCCATATCTAGTCGGCCAATATTTGATATGTTGTACTCAATGTACCCCCTTTATTAAAGTGAATCCCTAAGAAAATTTATCATAACACCATGTTTGTTAAAAAACACATGTTATTTACGACCTCAATTAACCTATTTTTTAGGAAAGTTGGCAAGCTTGAATGGATAGATTGGAATGAACACATAATATGTCTTTATTAGAAGTGTGGAATTAGCTTGTAAAGTTACATTCTCTTATTTTATAATGGTATGAACCGATGTTATAATATTCCCAAGGCACAAAAATTTTTAAAAATGAAAAAATTACAAGATTAGTCTCTTCTACACTTCTTCAGCCATCTTCTTATCTCACCATCTGCCAAAAGAAAAAGAAATCAAAAGCCAAGAAAAGTGCCAAAATCCATGTTTGGTGTGGCACACCCCCTCTTTTGCTTCTTCCGTACCCTTGTAAATTTAATAGGGGAATACCACTAAGAAAAGATGCCAAAGTTCACATCAAAACATGCGGTCAGTGTAACTGCAAAAAAAAGAAATAAAAAGGTCTCAAGTAAAATAGACGAGAGACAACTTCCTTCTACCTCCTTCACTCAATTGTTATATTGAGGGGATTCTACATAACCTCAAATCATTAAATCCTTGAACCCTAGTTTTACCAATAAATAAAGAGATGTAACATCTTAGTCCTTGCAACTTTCATAATGAAAGAAAATTATGAAAGAGATTTCAAGTAAAGAATGTTGGAAAATTTATTTGTTTGGTTCCGAGAAGTATGGTACTTGGCCATTAAAAGGTGGTGAGAACAATATAGTGTTATGAAAGTGGGGTGAATTGGTTATTAGTATAAAACTATAGGTGTCTATGATTTTATGTTGCTCGACACTATCAACAAATAATTTTAGGCTAATTTGATGAATGCATATTCATTGCTTTTTATCACACTCTGTAGGTCTTTTATTTAAGTTTTTGTATCTATTTCCCTTCATTTTAGGACTCAATTACAATTTACTTAGTTTTTCTCCTTCTATTAGAAATCTCATCATTTTTGTCATATTTTGTAGGTTTTTGATAACCTCCTATTTTAGTAGTTTATCTTAGTCTTTTTCTTTAGTTTTCCATACTCTTTCTACATTTATATTGTACTTAAACCTAATTTTACCCCTTTTTGTAAATACATCATCAAACTAACTTTTCCTTTTATAATTGCAGAAAAAGCACAAAAAAATAACAAAAGAATAAACCAGCCCAAGGGTCGAGTGGATCCAAACGGTCCCAAGACCGCATGGAGTTCAAACGGTCCCGAGACCGCATGAAGCCAAACGGTCCCAAGACCGCATGGAGTCCAAACGGTCCCGAGACCGCATGAAGCCAAACGGTCCCAAGACCGCATGGAGTTCAAACGGTCCCGAGACCGCATGAAGCCAAACGGTCCTAAGACCGCATGGAGTTCAAACGGTCCCGAGACCGCATGAAGCCAAACGGTCCCAAGACCGCATGGAATTCAAACGGTCCCGAGACCGCATGAAGCCAAACGGTCCCAAGACCGCATGGAGTTCAAACGGTCCCGAGACCGCATGAAGCCAAACGGTCCCAAGACCGCATGGAGTTCAAACGGTCCCGAGACCGCATGAAGCCAAACGGTCCCAAGACCGCATGGAATTCAAACGGTCCCAAGACCGCATGAAGCCGAACGGTCCCAAGACCGCATGGAGCTCAAACGGTCTCAAGACCGTTTGACGCCAAACGATCTCAAGACCGTTTGACGCCAAACGATCTCAAGACCGTTTGACGCCAAACGATCTCAAGACCGATTGACGCCAAACGGTCCCAAGACCGTTTGACGCCAAATGATCTCAAGACCGTTTGATTCCAAACGGTCTCCAAACCGTTTGGATCTCACTCAAAGCCTATAAATAAGACCCCAGGGCCGTCCATGAAGGGGGAGTCCAGACGTCCAGAGGCTGTCTCTCCACTACCAGAACAACTCCATCCATCACTCGAGGATGCCGGTCTGAGACTCACGTCCATTGCAAGCTACCTTCTCTCTCATCAACAAAGAAGGTGAGAGGAGAAGATCCGTCATCAAGCAAGCTACGAAGGGTGAAGATCGTTGCTCTCTCCACCAAGGGTTCAACCTTCTCTCCTCAGTGGAGATGATGTTCTTTCTACCTCTTCTTGCCTCCTTCTTTGTTGCTCCCTCTATGAGGAGCGAGTAGTTCCATCCACTGGGGCGCGGGGACTAGCCCCGCTGCCCATGTTTTGTATTTTGTACTGTAAAAAAGATGTTATCATTTCGTTTTAATACTAAATCGTTTCACACATGCTTGAATGGTGGCCACGTTCTTGTATGCATTTATTGTCTTTCGTTGTGGTTTCTCTACGACCGCTATCGAGGCTTGAATACCGATTTAGTGTTGGTTTCTGGTGTGTGTATCCACCACGCATCCGTTTCGGTGTCTAGGAGTGTATCTCAAAGAGTGGAGTAAACTCACTATCATCTGGCACACTCCCATCTGTATGGAAGAGACCTTTGGTAAGTCGAGGAACACACTTTGCGAGGGGAATGATGTAAAGCATGTGACCATTCGTTCGGGGATGGCTGGCGTTGCATCATTCCCGCACTTCTCGTAGCTAGGTTATCCCTCACCGGAAACTAGGCCTACAAGGACGCTATTCGATTTGGTAATTATCGCTCGCTTGTTAGTTTTAGATGCACGTTTCTTGAGGTTGAGTAAGATTCTCTTTTCGGAGACTACATCCTTCAGTGACGCGTAGGATGTACCGTATTAGAGTTACTTAACCCTTGAAGGATGAGATGCATTGCCCTTTTCTTATATGGGCATTGGTCTTGTGGAACATCGAAGGGTGCAATGCATCGCTCCTGTCTTATGTGGGCATCGGTCTTGTGGAACACCCTTGGATGCAACACATCGCTCTTGTCTTATAAGGCATCGGTCTTGTGGAAACATCCATGCATCTAGCTTATAAGTCTTGCTTAGTACATATACAATGCATGTGTAGCGGTGGTAAATACCTGCTTAACCCCAGTGATTCATCATCATTTGTTAACTCTTAAGATTTACTTGCTTTATTTACTCTCTTGCCTTACTTTCTTTGTACTTAGTTTAAAACAATCAAATCAAACTTTCGATCTAAATATCAATCTTTAAGTTGTTAAGTAAAGGCTAAACGTTTTTCATCTTGACTTCGTCAAGACCGTTGTCCCGAGGATTCGACCCTTAACTATACTACGATAAGACTTCCACATGTCTTAGCACATGTGGGTGGAGTTCTTACCATAGTATTAGTAAGGCTAAACTTAGAGACTCATCATCTCTAGGATTTTTAGTGGTGTTGTACAAAAACAGCTCCATCAAAAATTGACGCCGTTGCCAGGGACAACGGAACTTTTTAGTTTTTACTTACCAATTTCTTGGTTGATTAGGATTTTACACTTTTTCTTAATAACCAATCCAATATTTCTTGATCTTTTTCATTTCCTTTCATCTTTCCTAACTTGAGATTTTCCTTCTACTCAGGTAGAAAACGTGTATGCAACCCCCGCATAGCACCGGATTCTCCCCTGAACCAGAATACGATTCTGAGGTAGAAAGAAGTTTTCACCGAAGGAATAGACTTAACCGCCAAAGAGCCAGACAGATGGCCGAAGAGCAACGCCTTGTTGCAGAAAGAGTCAACGCCGCCATAGCAGCACAACGAGCACAACTTATTGCTGACACTCGTGCTCAGGTGCAAGCTGAGATCCGAGCTGAGGAACAAGCCCGCATCCAAGCAGAGCAGGCTGCTTCTCAACTTGCGTTAAGAAACAAGCAACTTCGGGACTATGCAGTTCCAAAGAATTATGAAGACAACCATCCGGTCCGGCCTCCGATTATTAACATCCCACACTTCGAGATCCGGACCCAGTGGATTCAGATTATGCAAGGGATTTCTTTCTCTGGAAGTTCTGTAGACGACTGCATGGACCACCTGAAACGGTTTAAGGCATTATGCCGACTGGTCCCACAAGCTGGCATTGCTTTCGACGCAATAATGCTCCATCTGTTTCATTTCACTCTATCTGGAAGGGCCTTGAGTTGGTATAATTCATTGGATAGAGAACCCATTATCACCACCTGGGCCCCTTTAGAGGAGAAATTCCTGGAGAAGTTCTTTCCACCCTCGCTTACCTACGAAATCAGAGGGCAGATCAACCATTTCTCTCAGCTTCCTGGAGAGACCCTCGCCGAGGCATGGGAAAGATTCAAAGAACTTCTACGAAAATGCCCTCATCATGGGATTTCGCAAAATCAACTGATTGAGACCTTTTACCGGGGGGTAAATGATGACATTAAACAGTTCCTAGATTCCTCATCTGGAGGAAATTTCATGAGGAAAAACTATGAAGACGCCTGGAAGATCGTCACTTTAGGGGCTGAAAACCAGTCCAACTGGGGGCGAACAGCCGGAAAAGGCGTCCTCAAAGTCTTTAAAGCTGAGGAATCTACGGAATTAAAGTCAATAGCAGAGGCTCTGAAAGCAATCGCCCATAAACAGCAAACCCTTGAATCATCTCTAGGGGAATTCAACAAGAAACAATCCCCGCAGCTGCATCAAGTCAAAGCTGTCACAGGTTCCTGTGAAGCTTGTCATGCATCAGATCATCTGACCCTATCCTGCGGAATGCTCTATAGTGTGATGATGGATCTTCGTCCACCACCACAACCTTATGAGGCCATCACTAATCAGATTGAAGATCAGACTCCGGAGCAAGTCAACTCTATCCATACTATTCCCGGGCAAGTCTACTATAATCCCAGTCAACCAAGGAACCATCCTGGATTCCAGTATGGGAACCCTTCTGGGACTGCAAACCCGCAACACCAGACTCAAGGGGGATTTGACAGTAGGTTGCCTTCTGGGTTATCAAACAATCAAGGGAATCCAAGAAACAACTTCCCTAGGGTTAACTACCCTAGAAATCAGTCAGCCTACTACCAGTACACTCACCCCCCGCTTCACCCACAATTGCATGTTCAACAATACCAACAACAAAATTCTCAGAAGAATGTTACCACGCAGCCGGAAGATGAGCTATCTTCAATAAGACAGATGCTGCAATCTCAGCAAACCATGCTGGCCAATCAACAAGCCCAACAAAAGGCAGTTGAAACACAGCTTGCTCAGATTGCTGCACAACTGAAGCCTTCGGCTGGCACTTTCGCTGGACAGCCCGAATTAAATCCGAAACATGGGCTGAACAAAGATCAACAATTAAATATGCCAGCAGTATAACAAGTTTTAGCTTCGTCGAGCCAGCGACATAAAACCAAGGCGCTTCTTGGGAGGCAACCCAAGACCTGAACATCAATTTCTCTATTTTCTAGTTTTATTCTCTCTTAATTTTGTTTTGCTTTCTTTAAGTTCTTTTATTACTAAATCTAAAAATACAAAAAAATCTACATAATAAAAACTACAAAAACAATATATAAAACAAACAACATAAAAATCCATAAACCAAAATACAAAACAAAATATACAAATATATATATACTCAAAAACATAAAAATATATAACCCCTTTTGTTACCTCCAAACGGTCTTGAAACCGTTTGGGACCAAACGGTCCTCAAACCGTTTGGGACCAAGCGGTCTTCAAAACCGTTTGGAGTACGAAAGACCACCAACCAATCACTATATATATATACCATCCCTACTCCATCTTTCTCTCTTCGAATCTTCGAATTCTCCAGAGCGTTCGTGTGAAGAGTCTTCTTCCTGCTACTGTTGCATTCGCCCTAGCCGATCACCCGTTCGTTCGACCTTCTTCCGCAAGGTAGTCCGGCGACTCCAAACACGCCGCTCACGCCGACGTTTCCTTCACTGCCATCGCAGCTGTCATCGAACGAAGTTCTCCGACTCCTCTGTCGCCTTCGTCACCGCGCCATTGTGTCGCCACTACCACTGAACCAGTCGCCGTCTCCTCGACCATCGCGCAACGTCTCTTTCTCCGCTACCACCGTCGCTGTCGAAAGAAACTCCGATTCTTCCACCGCTTCCATCGCCGTCACCGTTTTTCCTATCATCTTCGTCATCGTCGAGGTCGCTGGCGCGCTCACCTTCGCGCCGTTTCGCCTTCCCCTGCGCCGGCAACCTGCGACTCTTCGTTTTCCAAACGGTTTTTCAAACGATCCCGAAACTGTTTGGGACCAAACGGTCTTGAAACCGTTTGAGACCAAACGGTCTTGAAACCGTTTGAGACCAAACGGTCTTGAAACCGTTTGGGACCAAACGGCCCTCAAACCGTTTGGGACCAAACGGTCCTCAAACCGTTTGAGACCAAACGGTCTTGAAACCGTTTGAGACCAAACGGTCTTGAAATCGTTTGGAACCAAACGGTCTTGAAACCGTTTGAGACCAAACGGTCTTGAAACCGTTTGAGACCAAACGGTCTTGAAACCGTTTGGGACCAAACGGCCCTCAAACCGTTTGGGACCAAACGGTCCTCAAACCGTTTGAGACCAAACGGTCTTGAAACCGTTTGAGACCAAACGGTCTTGAAACCGTTTGAGACCAAACGGTCTTGAAACCGTTTGGGACCAAACGGTCCTCAAACCGTTTGGGACCAAACGGTCCTGAAACTAAGAAACTTCTAAATTGTTTCTTAATCTAAATTGTTTCAATCCTCTTTTCTAACCAAGAAACTTGTATCTTTTTCAGAAATGGCATCAAACAAGACTTCCGGATCTGCCCCTGCTCTGACAAGGGAGCAGATGATGGAGGAGCGAGAAAAGCTCGTGCAAATCAGGGACACCTACAACACCACTGGAGTTGTCCCTCCAAAAATCAAGATCATCGACGTCCTATGCGAAATAACCCGCCTTACCCAATGCCTGGGTGAGGCTCCTGAAGAAGAGATTGAGCATATCTCTTCGGACGACGATGAAGGTTCGGATTACATACCGAACCCCGATGAGGACTCCTCTGCCCAAGAAACAGAGGGGAAACGCAAGGCTGCAAAGGCTGCATCTGGGCAGCCTCCAAAAAGGGCAAGAAAACAGGTCCACCCTTCATCCGCCATGGACCAACCCTTCGCCAAACCATCCACATACGCTGCTACCACCATCACCCCTGCAGCTACCATCCCTACCACTTTCATTCCCATTACTGCTCCAATTCCACGACCACAAAACCTATACATCCAACCTTCCATCTCCATTGACAAAACCCTCAAACCGACTAAGTATGTTTGCTCCAGCATACTAGTCAAAATGGGAATTCATGACCGCATCTTCAGCGTACTACAGAAAGCCAACCTCGCCAGGTTGTGCTCATTACCTGAAGTGTCATACTTTGAACCTACGGCGGAATTCTTCTCCTTTCTGAGAAAGGAGCCCGTTGACATCGCTGATAGGTCACGGGATGGGGGTGACAGAAGAATTGTCACCCAGATTTTTGGTAGCGATGTCGTCTTGACAGAAAATATGCTGAATTCTATGTTCATCGACGACACGGAGCAGCTACAAAAGGCCAAGCTAGTGGGAACCGATCACCCAGAATTTAACCGCCATACATTCTGGAAAAGCTTAACCGGACTTCCCACCTACGACGCAAAAACCTGTAAAGCGTCCAACATGCATTCCGGATTTATGCGCACTTTGCACAAAATCCTATCTGGCGCGCTATTTCCAAGATCGGAAGGAGGAAACGTCACAATATCTGACCTCTTTGTCCTCTGGTCTATCCTCAACGACAGGCCAGTAAACATTGGACGATTGATGGTCCAGAAATTTTCTGCTGCCCTAATAGGGAAAGAGATCTGCTTGGGGGGCCATGTCACTTCCATAATAAAATTCTTTAAGATGGACAGGCTACTACCCCAATGCACGCAAATCAAGGGCGACATCCTTACAAACGAGCAATCTCTGAAAAACTCGTTCATAATCAAAGAAAAGGATGGGAAAATACACTACGTATTCTGCCCGATGGTTAAATCTTCAAGAACCCTTCTTCCGCTACCAGAGCTAGCACACTATGACATGACACAGCTCCTGTTTTCTGCAGACAAGCTTACTAAGTTGCTAGCCTCGGTCAAACCCGCCGAGAAAGAAAAAACTGCGGGTCCAACCGAGATGAGTATTACAGCCCCGACAGCACCACTTACAAAAATCCCTGTCAAACGGCCCTCTAGAAGGTTGTTACATGCCAAGCAGCTGTCGGAGACGCCAACATCCCGCCCCAACCCAGAGGATGAGCATTTCAACGAAGAAATTCTCACAACATCCTCCCTTGACTCTTTCATCCAGAGTCTAAACGAGCAGCTCTCCACTGCTCCCTCCACCGCCTTCCCCTCCACCTCCATGCCAGCATTCACATCCACCTTTCCACCCTCCCTAACATCAGGCTTCCCTTTCCCCACCTCCATGCCTGACTTCACCACCTTCGCCTCCGCATCCACATCAGCATTCACATCCACTTTTTCACCCACCCCAACATCGGGCTTACCTTTCTTCACCTCCATGCCCGACTTCACCATCTCTCCATTACCATCCACAATCCCCACCCCTTCATCATCAACTCCACCACTCTTCACGTCCGCCACCACCCCGACACCGCTGGTGACCTCATCAATAGTCACTACGCAGTTCGGGCCTTCATCAGTGTCCTTTCCGCAAGACACTACCACCATCCCACATAGGCCCCAGCCACATCACCCTTCCGCCTCTGGGGCCCCCTTTACTAACATCGGTGAGGAATTCGGCCGTCAATTTGACGCTGTCCGACACCTCCTCACCGATCCTTCTAACTTATTACATTCCATTTTTTCTTGTGTACAGGATTTAACTAAACAGGTAACCAGGATCGACAATCAACATCAAGCTCTCCCTGTCGTCCTACAAGGTATTCAGCAACGACAGGATGAAGTGGCTAGGCAAGTTGAACATATCAACAGCCACACCAACAACCTGCCGGACCTGATCCTTGGGGCAACGCGTCAGCAAGAAGCTAAGACGAGAAAATTCGATGAGATCTCGACCCAGACTCACCCTCTGCAAGAGAATCTCCGCAAGCTTGAGCAAAACCAAGACAAGCTAAGCTCGCGCCTGGCTACCATCGACGAAACAATTACGCAGCTCCACCATCATCAAAAGGAGACTACCATCAATGAAATACAACAACTACATGCCCAAGTCACAGATCTGACTGCACGCCTCCTCTCCGCCGAAGACAGATATACAGATCTCAAAGAAGCCCACGACGCATTGCTCGAAAAACACGAGCATCTGCAAGTGGCTTTCGATGAGCTACAAGCCACTCACCGGTGGTGTAAAAAGCCGTCTAACAAGAAGAAACCAGACGAAGCTGCGGCTGACAACGACAATGATGATGAAGAAGAAGAAGACTCCAATTCATCTGCTGACTCCAATAAAGACACACCTCTAGGAGATAAGCACGATGATGGCGAGGATCCAGGGAATGCTGCAGGACCCTCCCACAAAGGGTCCGATAAAGGTCACCAGGAAAGTGACTATCACCCCAAGTCCCCACAGCACGATAACGTCAACATCTCTTATGGGGACCAATTCTTTGATTACTCCGCTATGGGGTCAATGGGAGAAGCCGCCAAAGATGCAGCATTCGCTGAGCTCCAACAGTGCATAAAAGGAGCCAGCGCTACCTCGCCAAAAACTCCTCTTCCCTACTCAACACCTTCTCCCCCTTACCTGGACGATGCGGACCGAGTGAGTCTAGATACAGACGAAGATCTTGACTCCGCCTCTGACCAGGATGACAATATCAAAGGCCATGAAGAAGCCTTCGAACAACACGCCTCCCCTCCACCACAAAACCTCCCCCCGCCTCCCCCTCTTCCACAAAAAATGCATGATCTTGACAGGACAGCCATCTCTACTTTAGATGCTCAGGACATTTTCATCCTGAACACTATAGTAGACGATGCAAAAGCAGGGGACGATACAATTTACATTAATACAAAAACCAGGCGTACGTTGACACGCGAAGATTTTCGTTGCATCCTCCGACCCCGGTCTACGATGCCACTGTCAATTTTTCGTGTCCTCCTCGCCAACTGTATAGAAATATATAAAAGTAAAAAACGGATACAACCAGCCTTCAACGCCTCACCTGCACTATCTCTTGGCCTTTTACACAAGAGCCTGCAGGTGAGGTCGATTGAGCGACTGCGTGTCGGATTAGCATGTCGGGCACGCTATATCACGCTGCCTTTCCAAGTCTCGGGACACTGGCTCTTTATGATAGTGGACACCGTGGCAAGGGACGCCAAAGTCTACAACTTCAATACCGCCGAGCTACCATCCGGCATAATTAACTTTATCGGAGACGCAGCAGGTGAAGCTCGGTGTATACCCTTCCGGTTGCTCAAAGTAATCTGGGCTGTACGCCCTTCTCTTCGCCAAGACTGGAGCCAACCATGGTTTAGAATCATTAACCCTCCAGTTCAAGCCACCACGGGATCCGGGGACAGCGCCTTCTACACCATCAGACATATTCTAGCGCTTAACCAGGAAATCCCATTCACAGACTTGGCAGCTGAAGACTTCCATTCGCTAAGAGGACGCTACGCCATGGAACTCATCTGTGACAGAAGATTTTTCAACGATCCGACTATGTCACCAGATGATGTTCCACGGTATCTTTACTCAGCTGTGCAACGTCGACAGCGGCGACCTTTCCGCCAAGTTCTGGAAGAGTCAGAACAAAACAAGTTGCCCACAGAAGACACCAGCAAGAAAGACCCCGCGTACACAACTACACCAACTTTTCCTGATTTCGATCGCGATTCTTGCAAGGGTCTAAACGACCTTGAAATACGCATAATCATGGCAAAACTCTCCGCAGAAAAAGACGGCATCGTATGAAAACCTCTAGAGGGGGGGTGAATAGAGTTTTATAGAGATTTTAAAGTAATTTAAACTCAAACAACCAAACTAAAGATTAAGAAGAGGAACACAGGTGTTTAGAGTGGTTCCACCTTAGCAAATACTAAGGAGTCAGTCCACTACCCGGTTGCTTACCCAACCGGGATTTTGAAAGTACTAAATTTTATTACCTCTCAAGGATGTTACATAAAATTTACAATACTTTCTAAACACCCTTTGGACAGCCCTCACTTTGAAGTAGTCTTGCCAACCTCGAAGCAGCCTTCCTTGAAGTAACTTCAAGCTCCCCCTTGAAGTAGCCTTCCTCCTGAAGTAGCTTCCCGTCAAGACAGCCTTCTGAAGTAGTCCAAAGTCTTCCTCTTCACCACGAAGAGATTCACCCTCTCCAATCCGCAGCCTCCTACCTGGAGTAGCAAGGAGAGTACAAGTAATACAAGGAACAAGAAAGGAGTAAAAGAAAATACAACTTATCCTTGTAGCTCAAGGCTTGATTTCCCTAGATCAAGCGTTTGGATTTTCCTAGCCAATATGATGTACTTGTGATTGCTAGGGTTAGGAAAATCTAGCCTATAGGACGAGCTTGAGCTAAGGAGAAAATGGCCAATTGATCACAAAGCTCAGTTCACACAGATTGCACAAGAGGGCTCAAGTATTTTCTCAAGTATAGCAAGTGTAAGAAGTGAATCCTAGTGTCCTATGGCTTGTCCTATTTATAGGAATGGCCTAAGTATGCTTAAGGACATTCTAGACAATTTCTAGGGGGTTCCTAGTGCTTAACTAGCCGTTAGGAATAAGTTAGGTGCATTAGCAACGGCTAATTGCTTTTACTCTGCAGATTCTGTCAGAGATCGTCTCGGTCGAAGAACGGTCGACCGAGACACCCACTCGGTCGAAGTGTCGTCGACCGACAGGCTCTCTGAATGCAACGTCTATTTCCAACTGCCAACTAACTTGTCAGTTTAGTCTAACGGCTAATTGCAGAGATCGTCTCGGTCGAGTGAAGGTCGACCGAGACACCTCTCGGTCGAGGACTTGTCGACCGACAGGCTTCTCTTTTCTCAAGTTATATGCAGATATGTCTAACGGCTACTTGGATCTTTCTCGGTCGAGAATATGGTCGACCGAAGGTGTCTCGGTCGAGGAGTTGGTCGACCGAGAGAGATCCTGTTTTAAGGTTTCAAGTTAGGCACTAGTTATACATATGTGTGCATAGGTGGTCCTATTGAATGGATGACTAAGGTGTTTAGCTAGGGAAAATCCAATGCTTGATTTACATGCGATTCTAAGTACTTGTACATTATAATTCTGTACAAGTTTTTACAATGATTACATTTGCATGAAAATATAAATACTTCATGTTGGATTTCCCTTATAGTTGTGTCATCCTGCACACTCAAGTAGCTCGTTAGATAAATAAGAATGAAATGTTTGTCATAATCAAAACAAAGGGATTTTATAGATGTCCATTTAGCCAACAATCTCCCCCTTTTTGAAGATGACAAACATTTCCAAAATATGAATAAAGGAAATATAAAACATATAAATGCCATACCTTTAGATTGCCGTTTGGAACTTTTCCTCTTATTTATAAAATGTGTGCTTAGTATCCCCAATGAATTATGGAACATGAAATCCAGTTCATTTGGGAATATAGCAACTTTCAATGTAAAGCCAAGAGTATATTTATGAAACTTATTGATTGAGTTTGTCATAAGTATTAAGTTATAGTTTTATATATCTCTCCCCCTTTGTCATCTCAAAAAGATAACCGTTTTATTAAAAACTCCCCCTTAATTAGATATCCCATCAAAAATGAACGAAATGATGTCCATTGAATAGCCAAAATGTAAAGCAATGAGGTTTCTAGCCAAGAGGCAACAATTTGCAAATTACTAATTGAAACGTTCATATCAATATTGATACTCAACATAAAAGCATAAGTAGTCGTTTTTAAGAACCGCAGATATCAAAGAAAACATCCTCCAACGGAGTAATAAGTAGTTGCTTCCTAATGTTGTTGAATTGATCTAATGGAAGCGGTTTTGTAAAAATATCAGCCAATTGATTTTCTGTATCAACATGATGAAGGGAAACATGATTCTTTGAGATGTGATCCCTTAAGAAGTGATGACGGATTTCAATATGTTTGGCCCGGCTGTGTAGAATAGGATTGTGTGCTAAGTTTATGGCGCTGGTGTTGTCACAAAAAATAGGTGTAGATGAAAGATGAAAACCATAATCGCTTAAAACCTGTTGCATATAAAGCACTTGAGCACAACAAGACCCAGCTGCCATATATTCAGCTTCGGTTGTAGATAGGGCAACCGTGTTTTGTTTCTTGCTAAACCAAGATACTAAGGCTCTACCTAATAAGAAACATCCACCACTAGTACTTTTGCGATCAAGTCGACAACCGGCATAATCCGCATCAGTATATGCTTTAAAATCCAAGGATTGTCTTTTTGGATACCATAAACCAAAACAAGTAGTGCCGGCTAGATATCGAAGAATTCGTTTAACCGCAAGAAAATGAGATTGCATAGGCTGGGATTGAAATCGAGCACAAAGACCAACGGAAAACATAATGTCCGGTTGAGAAGCGGTTAAATATAGCAAACTACCAATCATGGCTCTATATAAGGAATCATCAATAGGTTCCCCATTTTCATCCTTATCAATTTTAATAGAAGTAGCCATAGGAGTAGTAGCATGTTTGCATTGATCCATCCCAAAGCGTTTTAACAGTTCTTTAGTGTATTTTTCTTGGCTTATAAAAATTCCGGCAGGTGTTTGCTTAATTTGAAAACCAAGAAAGAATGTTAGTTCACCCATAAGGCTCATTTCAAATTCTTTTTGCATAATGTCACTGAATTGTGTGCATAATGATTCATTTGAGGCACCAAAAATAATGTCATCAACATATATTTGCACAACTAAGAAATCAGATGCATATGTTTTGAAAAATAGAGTAGAATCTGAATTTCCAATAGAGAAACCATTATCAAAAAGATATGTCTTGAGCCGTTCATACCAAGTCCTAGGTGCTTGTTTTAGACCATAAAGTGCCTTTTTAAGTTTATAAACATGATCGTCCTTTTCTGGGATTTCGAAGCCAGGTGGTTGAGCAACATAAACTTCTTCTTGTATGATGCCATTTAGAAATGCACTTTTGACATCCATTTGATATAACTGAATGTTTTTATGGGCAGCAATAGCTAGTAACATCCTAATAGCTTCAAGTCGAGCTACGGGTGCATATGTTTCATCAAAATCTATTCCTTCTTGTTGATTATATCCTTGTGCAACTAACCGTGCTTTATTCCGCATGACTTCTCCTGCCTCATTAAGCTTGTTCCTAAAAACCCATTTAGTTCCTATGATAGTTTTATCTTGTGGTTTAGGAACTAAATCCCATACATCATTTTTAGTGAATTGATTTAATTCCTCTTGCATGGCTATTATCCAGTAATCATCCTTAAGAGCTTCGGATATTTTCTTAGGTTCAATGATAGAGACAAAAGCCATGTTTGCAACATCTTGGAAAGAGGACCTAGTTTTGACTTTATCATTTGGATCTCCAATAATTAGCTCTTGGGGATGATCCTTGATCAGCCTAGGTGTAGGTTGTGTTTCAACTGGAGGATCGGATGTGGGAGTTTTCTCATTATCATTGGGAATGGTTATAGTTTCAAACTGATTAGTGAGATCAATGATATCTAAATTTGTAGATTTTGATTCCTCATGAAAAGACACATGAATGGATTCCTCAACTTTTCTAGAGATAGTGTTATATACCCTGAACGCTTTGCTAGAAGTAGAATATCCCAAGAAGAATGCTTTGTGTGATTTAGAATCAAACTTATCTCTATCATCCTTGGTGTTTAAAATGTAACATGTAGAGCCAAAAGTATGGAAGTAGTCAACTCTAGGTTTCTTAGAGTGTATTATTTCATATGGAGTTTTCTTCAAATGAGAGTGAACCGTGACTCTATTTATCACATAACAAGCAGTGTTTACAGCTTCAGCCCAAAAGGTTTTAGGTGTGTTGTGTTCAAGCATCATGGTCCTAGCCATTTCTTGTAGATATCGATTTTTCCGTTCTACAATACCATTTTGTTGTGGAGTACGTGGAGCAGAGAAATTGTGAGTATACCCCTGAGATGTACAAAAGGTTTCAAATGTATGATTTTCAAATTCGCCACCGTGATCACTTCTAATGGTACATATTTTATGTTGTAAAAGATTTTCAATCTTAGAACAAAATTGCATAAAGACATGAATAGTATCATCTTTAGTTGCAATAAAATGTACCCATGTAAATCTACTATAATCATCAACAATAACAAAACAGTATCTTTTACCACCAATAGATTGTGTTCTCATTGGTCCAAATAAATCCATATGAATTAATTCTAAGGATCTACTGGTGCTAAGTACATGTTTTGATTTAAAAGATGTTTTGGTTTGCTTTCCCATTGTACAAGGTTCACAATTTGCAACTTGATCAAAAGACAACGCAGGTAATCCACGAACAAGATCATATTTTACTAACTTTTTAATAGCATGTGAACTAGCATGACCAAGCTTTTTATGCCATAGTTGTAAGGTGTTTTCATTTGCAAGTAAGCATTTACCTACTACTGATTTCATAGAGTTTGGTTTAAGGATATAAAGATTTCCAACTCTATTTCCTTCATAAACAACATTTGTAGTATTTTCTATCAATAACTTGCAGCAGGTTTTGTTAAATAACACATCATAACCACTATCACATAGTTGACTTACACTTATTAAATTATGATGCAATCCATCAACTAGTAGAACATTTTTTATTTCAAGATTTGTTCCAACATTACCTATTCCAACGATTTTTCCCTTACCATTGTCTCCAAAGGTAACCGTTCCACTTTTCTTTTCTTCAAAGGTTTGAAAGGCGTCCTTGTTCCCGGTCATATGTTTGGAGCAGCCACTATCAACTACCCATTCCTGCATTAGAATTTAGATTTTGGTACCCATGTGATGGTCCGATAAGGTTAGAAACTTTTAAAATGCATATGTGTATAAAAGTTCTGATACAGAAAAGTAGTCGGTCGATGATTGTTCGACCGATATAATTCTCGGTCGACAATTTATCGATCGAGCAGGTTACTGTATCACAATCAAAAAGAACAGAAAATTTTTCGGTTGACCAATGTTCGACCGAAATGAGTACTGGAAGATTTTCGATTTGTTAAAGACATCCAGTCGGTCGACAATACTTCGACCGACCCAGAGCTCGGTCGACAGTACTTCGACCGACGAAGTTTCTGTTTTAGTACAGCAATGCAAAAAATAATACCAATAAGCATAGCATCGTTTGTTGAGATAGGACAATATAAATTGCAAAAATTAAGTATTTTGTCATATCTCAACTACATTCCATTCTTCTAAGTTTGAGGTCTTGGGGTCCAAATTAAGTTGGACTTCTTAGTCTTGTAGGGGCATGAAAAACAGTAATGTCCAAGACGTAAACAGAAATGACAAGTAATAGAATCAACTTCGTTTCTTTTTCTAGCCATTGTGTTTTTGGGTACAAACATAGTTTGGGTCTTTTTGGTTTGGTTTTTCTTTGGAACATATCCCAAACCTTTTCTTCCATTGAAGGTAGTACCACTTCTTAATATGTTATCAAGAATATCTTTTCTTCTTAACTCATAAAGTTCTCTTTGCAACTGAGCAATGTTATTCATTTTCTTATGTATATCTTTTCTTGCCTGGTCTAAATCAGAAAGCAATGAATCCTTTTCTTTTACAATAATGTCATAGTCCGAATGATTGCACAAGATAGGTTGAGTTTGAAAAGCTTGTAGTTTAGCTAACAAATCAGTCTTTTCTTTTGATAGAAGATCAACATTAGTTTCCAAAGTAAGTAGCTTTCTAGTGCAATCATCTAAAGATGTTTTTAAAGATACATTTTCAAGATCAATGTTATTCTTTTCGGAAGAAAGTTCATCTATTTTGGCAATGAGCTCATTGTTTGATTTTATAGTCCTTTTTAGTTTCTTCTTGGCATCAACATATTTATCATGAGTTTCTTGTAAGCTAGCTACTAACTCTTCTTTAGGAAGATCAACTAGGCTTACCTCTTGAGATTCTTCATATTCTCTTGCCATTAGACATTCTACCTTATCTTCTCCGCTTTCACTTTCACTCGTTTCATCCCATGCCGCTTTATAAGCTTTTTCTTTCTTCTTATGTGAGCTTTTCTTTCCCTTCTTAGCTTTGGGACATTCATTTTTGAAATGTCCTTTCTTTCCACATTCGAAGCACCTGGGAGTGGAAGAAGAACTAGAAATTTTATTAGATTTAAACCTTCTATATTTCTTACCATTGACTATCAATGCTTCTTCTCCTTCTTCTTCACTAGATTCCTCACTCTCTTGTGAGAGAGCTTTTGATGCTTTGAGAGCCACGTCTTTCTTTGGCCCACGTTGATGTTCATGTTCTCTTCTCTCTTCCTCTTCTAGGTCTGCCTCATGAGCTTCTAAGTTTCCGATGAGCTGTTCCATTTTGAGGCGAGTGAGGTCGTTTGCTTCTGCAATAGCTGTCACCTTTGGTTTGTACTTTGGAGGAAGAGATCGAAGTATTTTTTATACCTGATCTTCCTCAAGAACAGGTTTCCCTAAAGCACTCAAACCATTAACAATAGTAGAAAATTTTTAATACATTTCACTAATAGTTTCGTTTGGATCCATACGAAAATGTTCAAATTTGGTTTTAAGCAAACTAACTTTAGAGTTTTTAACTTGAACCGTACCCTCATATGTTATAGATAATCTATGCCAAATGTCATATGCGGTATCACAGTTTGATACTCTATTAAATTCACCTACTGAAATGGAACAATATAAAATGCTTACTGCCTTTGCATTCATTTGGGCCATTTTTACCGTATTAGCATCCCATACTTCGAACTCATCTTGTGGGAGTGTGTATGGTGTAGATACCATTCTCCAAAGATCCCAATTGATTCCTTGGAAGTAAAATTGCATTCTTCTCTTCCAGTATTGATAGTTTGTCCCGTCAAATGCCGGAGGTCGAGCAACGAGCGTTCCTTCAATGTTGAGGTTGTTGAGCACTCCATCCCCCATCTTTTCTTCAAGACTTTGTTAGGGCTCCTTGAAGCCTGCTCTGATACCAATTGAAAACCTCTAGAGGGGGGTGAATAGAGTTTTATAGAGATTTTAAAGTAATTTAAACTCAAACAACCAAACTAAAGATTAAGAAGAGGAACACAGGTGTTTAGAGTGGTTCCACCTTAGCAAATACTAAGGAGTCAGTCCACTACCCGGTTGCTTACCCAACCGGGATTTTGAAAGTACTAAATTTTATTACCTCTCAAGGATGTTACATAAAATTTACAATACTTTCTAAACACCCTTTGGACAGCCCTCACTTTGAAGTAGTCTTGCCAACCTCGAAGCAGCCTTCCTTGAAGTAACTTCAAGCTCCCCCTTGAAGTAGCCTTCCTCCTGAAGTAGCTTCCCGTCAAGACAGCCTTCTGAAGTAGTCCAAAGTCTTCCTCTTCACCACGAAGAGCTTCACCCTCTCCAATCCGCAGCCTCCTACCTGGAGTAGCAAGGAGAGTACAAGTAATACAAGGAACAAGAAAGGAGTAAAAGAAAATACAACTTATCCTTGTAGCTCAAGGCTTGATTTCCCTAGATCAAGCGTTTGGATTTTCCTAGCCAATATGATGTACTTGTGATTGCTAGGGTTAGGAAAATCTAGCCTATAGGACGAGCTTGAGCTAAGGAGAAAATGGCCAATTGATCACAAAGCTCAGTTCACACAGATTGCACAAGAGGGCTCAAGTATTTTCTCAAGTATAGCAAGTGTAAGAAGTGAATCCTAGTGTCCTATGGCTTGTCCTATTTATAGGAATGGCCTAAGTATGCTTAAGGAGATTCTAGACAATTTCTAGGGGGTTCCTAGTGCTTAACTAGCCGTTAGGAATAAGTTAGGTGCATTAGCAACGGCTAATTGCTTTTACTCTGCAGATTCTGTCAGAGATCGTCTCGGTCGAAGAACGGTCGACCGAGACACCCACTCGGTCGAAGTGTCGTCGACCGACAGGCTCTCTGAATGCTACGTCTATTTCCAACTGCCAACTAACTTGTCAGTTTAGTCTAACGGCTAATTGCAGAGATCGTCTCGGTCGAGTGAAGGTCGACCGAGACACCTCTCGGTCGAGGACTTGTCGACCGACAGGCTTCTCTTTTCTCAAGTTATATGCAGATATGTCTAACGGCTACTTGGATCTTTCTCGGTCGAGAATATGGTCGACCGAAGGTGTCTCGGTCGAGGAGTTGGTCGACCGAGAGAGATCCTGTTTTAAGGTTTCAAGTTAGGCACTAGTTATACATATGTGTGCATAGGTGGTCCTATTGAATGGATGACTAAGGTGTTTAGCTAGGGAAAATCCAATGCTTGATTTACATGCGATTCTAAGTACTTGTACATTATAATTCTGTACAAGTTTTTACAATGATTACATTTGCATGAAAATATAAATACTTCATGTTGGATTTCCCTTATAGTTGTGTCATCCTGCACACTCAAGTAGCTCGTTAGATAAATAAGAATGAAATGTTTGTCATAATCAAAACAAAGGGATTTTATAGATGTCCATTTAGCCAACATCGTATTCATGTCTCAAGACATTATCGTAATGGCCGATTCTTTGCGAGAAACTCTACAAGATAAGGGGCAACTTTCTTGCAGCCTCATGGCCGCTTACCAATCTCAGATTGGCCAACACAATCCCGACACATATATGGCGTCCCCGTACATGAAAGACGATCTGCTCAAACTGAAAAACTTCGGCACAATAGAAGCATTGATTGCATATCTTCAACATACAACGCCGAAGTTCATCATGCTACCGATCCTACATCAAGGGCACTGGCTTCTTCTGGCAACCAATCTCCACACCGGAACAACTACAATATACAACAGTTCCGACAGCCAGTTCAATGCCCGACAACGACAATACGTCGTAACGCCCAAGACGCCAACAGAAGAAATGGCAAAGGAGTGTGCTATGAAATTAATCGAACTTCTGAGTCAGCACACTAGGGCATACAGCACTGAGCACTTTAGCCGCCCCGCCTTCTGCCATAAATGCCCCCAGCAAATACGACAATCCAACGACTGCGGCTTCCACGTCCTCTACTGGATGTACACTATAATCGTTCTCCAAAGACCAGTGGAGGAAATGACGGACGTGGATTACCACGCCTTACGTGGGCAGTTTGCATCTACACTACTGCGTTCTCCAGGGGCAACTGACAATCTACCTTAACCTGCAGCCCTTGTTCTAATGTGTTCTCAACCTATCACTTTGCCACTCTGGGGACAGAGTGTGTGATAAGTTAGGGGGGGATACATTAGACAAGGGCTAGGTATCAACTTCTATACTCCCTTCTTTTTCTCTAAACACTTTCCATACATTTCTTTTGTTTTACAAATTCTTTTTATTCTTTCAAGATTCTTTTTACAAATTCTTTTTAATCACCTCAACTAACTCTAGAATCATGTTAGTCTCTACAAGTATTTAGCACTTAGACATCAAATGGCAATTTATCGACCCCCATCCACTATGGATCCTATATTTTTGCTCCAATTCTTTATCTGACTCTCCATAGGCCAAAATCAGGGCAGAAATAAGCCGAGATCTCAAGGATGAGAGGGAAATCAGGCAACTTCCAAGTCAAAAAGCTCTGCAAGCGGACCACAAACCGAATAAGTGCATGCTGAAAAACTTTAAGAACAACTTTCCTCTCTGCAAAATAAAAGAGGCTTGGCCGCCCAAAATAAATCCTCATCCCAAAACCCAAGCCTGTGAGTTTTTGAATAAAAGCCAGAGAGACGAATAAAATCATGAGAGTTGTGCCACGAATAAGGACCTATATAAAGAACTGATAAAGGGCTCACCCGGCCGGCACATTCCGCTGCCCTCACAAAGGCAGATGTGTCGTGTCCGGTAGTGAGATCCTAAAAGTTCCAAGTATATGAAAAGGCTAATAAAGGACTTGCCCGGCCGGTACATTCAGCTGCCCTCATAAAGGCAGATGTGTCGTGTCCGGTAGTGAGATCCTAAAAAGCATAGACAGCCCCTCCCCCACTCGAAGGGGAGTTACACTTCAAAGCCTTTAGCCAACCCTCATACCCTCTCTAGCTTCCAATAGGTTTCCAGAGAGGTATAAAGTTGATTAGAGTCAACAGCATGCACAAAATAAATGTGGTCCCAAGGCGAACTTTGAGATACGGAAAAACCTGAAATCCAAGCAACTCTCGAAATCCAAAAGGATCAAGGCATGCAATAAGCCTCGATACGACCCCTGGGGAACTCAGGTCAAGAATTGAAGCAAGAGTATGGAAATTTTAATTAAGATCGCCGCGCCATTTCATGTCTCAGCTCTATCTAACTTGAGGACAAGCTAGACTCTAAGTTAGGGGGGGTGATAACCTCCTATTTTAGTAGTTTATCTTAGTCTTTTTCTTTAGTTTTCCATACTCTTTCTACATTTATATTGTACTTAAACCTAATTTTACCCCTTTTTGTAAATACATCATCAAACTAACTTTTCCTTTTATAATTGCAGAAAAAGCACAAAAAAATAACAAAAGAATAAACCAACCCAAGGGTCGAGTGGATCCAAACGGTCCCAAGACCGCATGGAGTTCAAACGGTCCCGAGACCGCATGAAGCCAAACGGTCCCAAGACCGCATGGAGTCCAAACGGTCCCGAGACCGCATGAAGCCAAACGGTCCCAAGACCGCATTGAGTTCAAACGGTCCCGAGACCGCATGAAGCCAAACGGTCCCAAGACCGCATGGAGTTCAAACGGTCCCGAGACCGCATGAAGCCAAATGGTCCCAAGACCGCATGGAATTCAAACAGTCCCGAGACCGCATGAAGCCAAACGGTCCCAAGACCGCATGGAGTTCAAACGGTCCCGAGACCGCATGAAGCCAAACGGTCCCAAGACCGCATGGAGTTCAAACGGTCCCGAGACCGCATGAAGCCAAACGGTCCCAAGACCGCATGGAATTCAAACGGTCCCGAGACCGCATGAAGCCAAACGGTCCCAAGACCGCATGGAGTTCAAACGGTCCCAAGACCGCATGAAGCCGAACGGTCCCAAGACCGCATGGAGCTCAAACGGTCTCAAGACCGTTTGACGCCAAACGATCTCAAGACCGTTTGACGCCAAACGATCTCAAGACCGTTTGACGCCAAACGATCTCAAGACCGATTGACGCCAAACGGTCCCAAGACCGTTTGACGCCAAACGATCTCAAGACCGTTTGACGCCAAACGGTCTCCAAACCGTTTGGATCTCACTCAAAGCCTATAAATAAGACCTCAGGGCCGTCCATGAAGGGGGAGTCCAGACGTCCAGAGGTTGTCTCTCCACTACCAGAACAACTCCATCCATCACTCGAGGCTGCCGGTCTGAGACTCACGTCCATTGCAAGCTACCTTCTCTCTCATCAACAAAGAAGGTGAGAGGAGAAGATCCGTCATCAAGCAAGCTACGAAGGGTGAAGATCGTTGCTCTCTCCACCAAGGGTTCAACCTTCTCTCCTCAGTGGAGATGATGTTCTTTCTACCTCTTCTTGCCTCCTTCTTTGTTGCTCCCTCTATGAGGAGCGAGTAGTTCCATCCACTGGGGCGCGGGGACTAGCCCCGCTGCCCATGTTTTGTATTTTGTACTGTAAAAAAGATGTTATCATTTCGTTTTAATACTAAATCGTTTCACACATGCTTGAATGGTGGCCACGTTCTTGTATGCATTTATTGTCTTTCGTTGTGGTTTGTCTACGACCGCTATCGAGGCTTGAATACCGATTTAGTGTTGGTTTCTGGTGTGTGTATCCACCACGCATCCGTTTCGGTGTCTAGGAGTGTATCTCAAAGAGTGGAGTAAACTCACTATCATCTGGCACACTCCCATCTGTATGGAAGAGACCTTTGGTAAGTCGAGGAACACACTTTGCGAGGGGAATGATGTAAAGCATGTGACCATTCGTTCGGGGATGGCTGGCGTTGCATCATTCCCGCACTTCTCGTAGCTAGGTTATCCCTCACCGGAAACTAGGCCTACAAGGATGCTATTCGATTTGGTAATTATCGCTCGCTTGTTAGTTTTAGATGCACGTTTCTTGAGGTTGAGTAAGATTCTCTTTTCGGAGACTACATCCTTCAGTGACGCGTAGGATGTACCGTATTAGAGTTACTTAACCCTTGAAGGATGAGATGCATTGCCCTTTTCTTATATGGGCATTGGTCTTGTGGAACATCGAAGGGTGCAATGCATCGCTCCTGTCTTATGTGGGCATCGGTCTTGTGGAACACCCTTGGATGCAACGCATCGCTCTTGTCTTATAAGGCATCGGTCTTGTGGAAACATCCATGCATCTAGCTTATAAGTCTTGCTTAGTACATATACAATGCATGTGTAGCGGTGGTAAATACCTGCTTAACCCCAGTGATTCATCATCTTTTGTTAACTCTTAAGATTTACTTGCTTTATTTACTCTCTTGCCTTACTTTCTTTGTACTTAGTTTAAAACAATCAAATCAAACTTTCGATCTAAATATCAATCTTTAAGTTGTTAAGTAAAGGCTAAACGTTTTTCATCTTGACTTCGTCAAGACCGTTGTCCCGAGGATTCGACCCTTAACTATACTACGATAAGACTTCCACATGTCTTAGCACATGTGGGTGGAGTTCTTACCATAGTACTAGCAAGGCTAAACTTAGAGACTCATCATCTCTAGGATTTTTAGTGGTGTTGTACAAAAACAGCTCCATCAGTTTTCATGCACTTTATCACTCCTTCAACTTGAGTCTAAGATCACTTCATTCATTTTAGAAACATGAAGAATAAAAGGCTAATTTCATTCCATCTAAGGCCCAAGAGTCAAAGACCTTGACCCCAAAATTCTGTCTCCCAGTTGCCTGATCTAATTGATGAAAATCTCGCTTCCCAGAACACTAGTTGATATACTCATATCCATCATTTTATTGACGCCTAAGTATTGATAAGTCAAATCCCAGATTGAGAAAGTCAATTACTACTAACGAAGCAATCGGTTCAAGGCATTCCATTTAATCTACTCATGCTCACCAGCCGATCGAACCATGATCAAAATCCACTAATATTTTCAATCGAGAAACTCTTTCAATGAAATGTATCTCAATTGACATACATTGGGATGAATAAACAAATTAACACCACTCGACTGAATCAAGTTTCCGAGTCAATCGACTCAGATTCCAAGATAGGCAGTCGCGGCTACCACCAAGACTTATTTCTAGAGTTTTCCCACTCCTTTCTCCCTATAAAAGGAGGGGGGACTCCAAATATAAGAGGATCCAACTTTTCAGACTCTAGGCTTGTTCCACTTTCATTATGTATGAGTAGTCTACCATTTTTCGGGACATGGGGAGTAGCCCCATGATTTCCATATCTTGTCTTAGCAAAATGTAAACCCCTTAGAGATATAAATTATGTGTTTCTATCTATTTAATAATATGGAGTGTGATCTAATTAGTCATGCTCCATGATAGTTATGATCCATGATGACATAAGCTACTTTTGGACCAGATTATCAGATAAAACTCATGTTTCTTGAAGAGATCAATGACGAGAATACATTGGATGATTGAATAAGGACCTACTGATCACTGATGATCATAGGTATGTGGATAGTAAAATCCATGGGATCTTCTTCTAAAGAGGACATATCTCCATGTTCCTAGTCTAAACTTATCTAAAAAGGGAATTTTGAAAGTGGCTAAGCTAACATGGAGTTTGTGATGGTGAAAACCAGACTTCTGACCATTCCATAAAATCTGAATCAATCTTAGTTAGTTGATTAGTCTTTCTCTTTGTTTTCTTTCACTTTTAATCTTTTTGATAACTTAGTTTTGATTCATGCAATTTAATTTTGTTTCTTTTAATTCTGCATTTCAATTCATCACCTTTCAATTCAACAATTTTTACTTTCTTCTTTTAAATTAATCATTCTCCATAAACTTGGTTTAAATATCATTCATTGCTTTTGATTCAATTTAACTATCTACACATTGTCTCTTTGGATCAATACCTTATTATTTCATCATTTCACTTGTTTACAAGTGGATTGAGTATCCATCAAAGGTTATACTCCAAAGACAATTTTCTTTGGTAAATTTTGTGTGTTCACATTCGTACATCAATTGTGATGAACATGGTAGTGGCAGAAAGTGCTTTTGCCTTGACCGCTTTGGACAGAAAGACTCCTTTATGCATCTGCATAACAACTTCCCTATGATCCATTGAATTATGCATAATCTCATAGACCGATACATATCCTTGTGGATCACTTGGAAATTGGATGAACTCTACTCCCTCATGATTTGTTTCTGTACAAAGATTGAATGTATGAGGTACTTGCTATAGTTTGACCATGAGTATAATAACCCCTATGTTATTTTATTCAAAATACTTCTAGAGTGTAAGTAGGAACCCCTTCATAGATGATAACCTTCATTTTCCCTTGTCCATATGTCAATAATCTTCAACTTAGGTGTCTTTTGCCACAATATGTGTTGGTGAAGGGGTGTGGATTTCTAGTCCCTTTCCATTACCAACAATGTAGCTACCTTAGACTCGACCAACCGTGGTATGCTAATTTATGTAGTGTTTTCCATTACTGTTTCTATCTTAGTTATCCAAACAAGCAAAGAATTTTGAATTGGTCATGCCTGTAGTATGAGGACTCATGTTTAAACAACTTGAGGGATCATGAACTTGTATTGATATATGTGCTTTGGAAGAACTTGTTAAGTTCTTTTAGAGAATTAATGAAACCTATAATGGGATTCTCGATAATAGTAATCGATGTTACAAATTGAAGGATGACGATATGCTTTTAGGAGGATGCCATCTCAACTTGCCCTGACTCAATTAGGTCTTGAACTACATTGTTCAGAGTGAAAATTGTGTTTATCTTATGCCCCTTGGTACGATGGAAACTGTAATGGTTGTTGGAGTTATATACTTTTCTAAAAGGGATTGGGAGCATCTCTTATGGACGGAAATTTCTAGAGATGTTGAATAGTTAACAAAATGGTGCTAAGGGAGGATCCAATAGGAGGGAGCTTCCTCTTAGGCTTTTCAAGATCTTGTTTAGGTATGACAATTACTTGTGCATATGGTTGATTATTTGTAATAAATTATTGCACTGGGGTTCGAAATGTGAAAGTACATACTTGCAAAATTGAGTAGGTTGATTTAACATTAATGTGTCATGGTTGAAGTTTTAAACATCATGCGTTGGAACACACCGTATAAGGTTGTCACATATATGTTTGTAGCATTACAAGTGTTACTAATTGGATCTTATTGATCTTTGACCGCCTCTTATCATTTTTGTTATTAGATGGAATCAACATTTCCCCTATTGTAGAATCTACTTTATTTACATAGACAGACATTTTATATCTCATCTTAATGTTTGTATTTGAATATTATGTCATAGGTTGGATGGTGGGACCTATATTATGAGATAAGCCTCCTTTAAATTTAAAATTTAAACCCTATCTTGAATTAGATTGGAGAAAGTATTAAATATTTGTAATGAGAGGAGCATATTGAGTGGAGGAGAAGCCACCCTTATCACCATATCAAATGCCTCATTGTCTGTCATTTTGAATTCTAGATGTGCTTCCAGTTATAACCTTATCCCTAGGAACTCTAAGAAACTTGCACCCATATATATGTATGATGCCTCCATACCCTCTATGGTCAAGGATTGGTTGAGTTTCCAAGTGTAATAGTCAACTAACTTCTCAGCTAATTGTGTCGAGGTGATGAGGGACGTCGAGTCTCGCTTATTGTACACAATTAAGGAAGTCTCTGACAGCGTTCAAGAGAAGCATCTAACTAAAATCTATTCATTGTCTTGAACCTCCACCATATTGGAGTAGTTTGACTAGATGTGAATGAGTATGTTTCCTTTCCCTAATTTCTTATGAAAATTTGGCATGGTTAAAGTCACTTGACAGCTTTTTGTTGACTAAATGACAAAAATCTCCAAAAGTCTTGGTCCCACCTTTATTCTCCTCAAATTGTTTATGTTTATGAAGGTTCTCAAACATGATAGGGTCAATATTGGTTGTGTCTTCAACAGGTTTCTTTCAATTTCTATGACCACTGTTGTAATAGGCACTTTGATTGTCGTCAATGGGCCATGTACATTGGTGGCAAGAAACCACAAGTCCCCCATATACACATTATACCATGGGGGAGGAGATGAGTAGAATACATGCTTGTGGATTGGGCTCTATTTGTACTTCCATGATGGACATCTCCAATGTTATTGGGAGTACTTCCCTTTGGCTCAGATTCATCTTCTATGCCCTTAATTCACTCATTCTTGGTTACTTATCTAGACTCCCTCGTAGGGATCATGACACTTTTCCTTGGCTCATGTGTGTCAGCACCAAAGCCTTGCGTAATCTAGAAGTGGTGGGTACTGATATGACCCTCGATGGAAGGGACTAAGTTGATGTAGATACATAAATCATGAGTTGTATGGGAATGAGCTTGCATAAGATCCTACATAGGCTAATAATATAGATCAATATGTGTCTTCTTTGTAATCAAAGTTGAATAGATATATGAAATTAGTTTCAAATGACTATTTTATAGGAGCCTGATGCAAATATTTTGATGTTGTTGTAGGATTCTCCAATACTTGAAGGTTTCCTTTTAGAACATCTAGTGCTCCCACAAACTTTACTACATTTTTGAAGATGGAGACTTCCTTAGGAACCCCATCATGTTGCTTGTTGGAAGTCTTGATCCAACCATCTCAACGGATCACTTGTAATATCAATGAAATACAAACTCATGGAATAAATGGTAATGCCCTAGAAGTTGGACATGTATGTCTCTACTTACAAGCACACAATGGTTTTTTTAGGCCCTTACCTCACAATTATGATATGATACACTATGGAGTGATATATTATTATTATTAGTGATTTATAAAAAAAATTATAACTTCTTATATATAGGAGTCCCTCGATCCATGGTACAATTAAGAGGATAATGGATCCTTAATTAATTGTACTTTACATAATAACATAAATTATCTATCATACATCATATTAATCATCAAAACATACATATTGAGGCCAGGAAAATCCCCCTTTTAGCATTAGTTTTACACCCAAATAGATGTCACTTTAATATCTCTATAGAGTTACCTAGAGATCAAACATC
Organism: Alisma plantago-aquatica; assembly: GCA_963693085.1. Lineage (NCBI taxonomy): Eukaryota > Viridiplantae > Streptophyta > Magnoliopsida > Alismatales > Alismataceae > Alisma > Alisma plantago-aquatica. The sequence goes on along the minus strand of OY856410.1, from coordinate 1,209,742,719 downwards.
TACTGCCTAAGGAAACACCTATTTGAATTTCTCATCAATGGTTTAACAAGAAATAGTCAATATCCAAGATCTTGGGTTCAATGTTATCTACATCCACAATCATAACAAACATGTAACACCATTTTTCCAACAAGCATACAACAATTGATTCTAAGCATATAATGGTTTCTAGAATAATATATGCAATGAAGAGAACAAAATCAGGTAGCAGGGCTACTCTCCACTCCCTAGCAGGGGGGTTGCTCGCTCATGGAAGTAGTCATAAGGTTAATAATAGAGAGGAAGAAAGTCATCATCCCAATAGAAGATAAAAGTAAGGTTTGATGTGTAGAAGCCCATCTTTTTGATGCAGAGATATGGTGGACAACACAATAGTAGATCTACCCTTGGACATTAATCAGAGGTGGAAGTGAAGTGTCATTCTTCCTTCTTCAAGGTTCAATCTAGTAACTATCAGGAGACATAAGTGATCAATGAAGGCTAGATTCACCAACTGATGGAGAAACACATATTGATACATACCTCCTTTGATGTCTAAACCATGGTATCATTCTGCAGGAGGAGGTTGTAGAATCTTCTATTAACATTTGTCAATTGATGGAAGTCATCATAGATTGTTGGAGGTCGAAGGTATGAAGAAAAAGTGGCAACCTTGTGGCGTTGATGGCAGGATATGTTCATTGTTGGTAGTCTTTTTATATTTATAGGTAGAGGTTAGGGTTTGAAGCCCTTCCCAACCACCTTGGAGTTAACACATGGCCTCCATGTTGGTGAAAGATGACAACAGTGTGAGGAAGATGAAGGGTCCACAATCCACAGTAACTCCATCAATAGATGAGGGGTCACGTGATGTTTAGTAATACATTCGCCATGTGAATAATTAGGTTGTCCATCAAAAGGAGACATAGAACAACCATTAGAAGGCAATTTTTCTAGAGAACCATTTGTAGGAAAATGTAGAAGAAAAATCAAAAGGGGACACAAACATTCTATTTGTAGGCTAAGTTGAAATTCCTTTGGAAGTTTGACGTAGGGGAACCACAAAAAGGTGGATGTTGGGTTTCCATTGAAAAGGGGAATCCAGTACTTCCATGGGAAGGTGTGTTGGAAGAGCATTAGAAGTCTAGGAATGGAGAAACTATCAATATTCAAATGTGGGCCTCCCATAATAAGGTAGGAACTAGGCTTCCTTTAGTTGTCAACCGAAGGTAGGGAAAAATATTGTAGACCAAAGGTTTGGCTGATGTAAGCCCACCCATGAGGGGTATTGTTGTGTGGTCGATGGTTTGCACCAATGGAGCTTCAGATCAATGGTAATGATAATTGATGGAGAGGCATATCAATTGAAACTGATGGCTTGGCAAATCAAATGCAAATTGATGTCTCCAACAACTAATGATGGAATGAATCGTTGAAAATATGGCCCATTCATTTAAAAGTGTCTTGTTCCTGCTAGTCGCTTAGCAGGACCACCACGCCCTACACTCCCTACATGTAATAAAGTTTAAGCCTACCATGAAAACCAAGAATTTGCATCAAAACCTTATAAACTATCATAAAATAAAGAAAACCTAAGTGAAAGCTATTTCTAAGGTACGATTATGGAAATGAATGTAAAATTAAGTTGAAACTACAACTGAAAGTAGGATAAATATGCATCCATCATACCTATATACTAAAGAAGTGATGGAGGAAATGGTTTAATCAAGATATCAATAATTTGGTCATTGGTTCCTGTGTGAGAAGTCACAATCTTTGTAGTTTAAACCAAGCCACATACAAAATGGAAATCTACTTCGATATGTTCTATATATTCATGGAATACTAGATTATTAGTAATATGGATACAAACATGATTGTTGCAATAAATGAGATCTAGAGCATGAAAAAGTATTCCAAACTTATTCAAAATTAATCGAACCCACTGGAGATCACTACATACATGGGACATTGTGTGGTATTCAACGTCAGTGCTAGAGTAAGAAACTACTAATTGCTTTTTGCTTGTCTAGGCCACTGAATGATTTCCTAACATAGTACAAAATGCAAAGGTGGACTGAAGATCCTTGGCATATCATTCCCAATTTGCATCAACATATATACAAATAGTAATGATCTTCTCTTTAGGCCATTTATAGATTAGTCCTCCTCCCAGGACTATTGAGATAGAAAAGAATACATTGAATATCACAACAGTTTTGTTGGAGAGCCATACTAATATATTGACTGACAACTCCCACATCATACGTAATGTCAGGTCGAGTAATTGTTAAATAGATTAATTTCCCAACTAGTCGATTATACTTTTCTAGATATGAAAATAACTCCCCCTTAAGGGGAGGCTTGGTATGATAAACATTTTGACTAAATTGGATATTTTCACACTTACTCATTTGATGATGACAACATTTATCTTTTCTATATATAACATGCTATCTAGACTTTTAGAGATCAAGAGATGTATATACAAGAATTTTGAAGATATTTGACCAAACAAAAGTGGTTATTTTATCATGTCTATTCAATGTATTACACTTGTACAAGGCATAATGTATAAGTAATTAGATATCATGTTAAATCAAGCTATGAGTCAGGTCAAACTATCCTAAAACTAATTTTGCATTTATATCAAGCCTTTACGATAGTTATATACCATTAGAAAAATCATTTAGTTTGTTTTCTGAAAGTTCAATATATATTTACAGTGACAATTTTGGTCGATTTCTTTCTCAACAGAAATGTTCATTGGTCGAACACTCACTCAAGAAAGAAAAAGTCTTCTTGATCAAAATAGTCATTGAAAAAAAACTGGTTGCAAACTTTCCAAAGAGAAAAACTCTCGGTCAAAGTACAATTCGATCGAGAGGTCCTTCATTCGAAGTACAATTCGATCAAGTAGGCTATACAAAAATAATTATAAACACTCCACTAGCGGTTTTTATTAAGCCTTTTATTAGTCTAACGTCTAGTTTGATTGTAATTGTATCCAAATCTCTCCCAACAACTATCCTACATCTTCCTAAGTATTTCCTCTAAATAGGATAGCCCTAGGGACACTCAAAACACACTTAAGCACTCCATTACTTGCATAATTGAAGCTTGAACCAAAGATTTTCCAATTCCTATTAGCTAAAATATTTGAGTGCCCTATTCCACCACTCAAATCCTATCCTGACCATAGTGGAAGTGACTCATACACTTGATATAGGATATTTGTATATTGTGAGCATTAGTGTTCTATCTCTCTCTCTCGCCAATCTTGTTCAACAACATTGTTCAAGTGTTCTTGGACTACTTATAAGAAGGTTGTCTAGGGACTTTCTAGAGAAGGATTCTTCTCAGTGGTACTTGTCGAATCCATTAAAGGAGGTGAAGGTTTTATTCGTTTCCTTGGATATGAAAGAAGGGGGTAACAATTGTACTTCATATTGATTGTTACAAATCTTGGTTGAGAACAACCAGGTAGTTGGTTGGGGCCATTTGAAAGAACCACTATGAAAAAGAGGCACAAGAAGGTCAAGATGGCTGAGGAGGTGGAGGTGCCTAGGTGGAGATGGAAGGTCCACGTGTGGTAGAAGAAGGGATAGGCACACTCTTCTGAATTCTGGTCTCACTGATTCAAACTCCTTTTTGAGCAAGTTTGTAATGAAAGTCATGAAAAAGAGACTTGCCAGTGGCAGACTGAAAAAGACCACAAATTATGGGTAGGTAGGGTGGATGGGTTCCTCGGGTGTTCTTACCAGAGTCAAAGAAGGTCATGTGCTGGAGAACATATCTGACCTACTTAACTCTGATGTTGTTTACGATACATAACATAATCATTGCGATGTTCTCTACAATTTTAGTTTGGTTTTTCTTTGGATGAATATTGCAGTTGACTACCAGGGTGAGTATGTGGTTCTTTAGGTTTAAGACTGAGGAGGGAAGGGTCGAGTTCTTCCTAGTAAAACTGAGGCTTCTTCAAGAATTTATGTATGCCAGGGAGAGTTATAGCATATTGCTTGTAGAAGGCATCGGGGTCTAGGAGCTCAAAATACTCAGGGTAATCCTTCCTCCATGTGTCAGTCACCTCAGTACCTGAGATTGTGATATTCAAGGCATCCTCAAAGACTTGGAATTTCTTCCCGGCAATCATGGAAGTAAGAACTACTTGAGCTTTTGGTGGGGGTATAAGAGTGTCGTAATTCCATTGCAAATTTGTATAGAATTCATGAATGAATTTGGTCCTTGTCATTTAATTGTCATAGAACATATGTTCAACACTCAGGGAAGAGAGGTGGTGGTCGTATAAAAACTTGGCAACTTGATCATTGACAATTTGTCTAAGAAGGCATGGCTCAAACAAGGCACCAAATGGAAATGGATTTCTAGGAAGGAGCTCCTTGTACCTATTTAGAGCATCATTGGAGACAAAGAAGATATCATCAAAGTGTATAAGGTGGGAGTTGGAGGAGGAGGATGGTGCTCCAGAGGGGGCAACTCTCTTTCTCCTACTGGAAGCCATGGATGCGAGATAAGATGATTCATTGGTCAAAAATGAAGGAAACACCACCAGAACCGACCAAACACCTAGGGTTGGTGTGTAAGAGGTCTAGGAAGGATGAGCAAGGGTAGGATAGGGCTAGGAGGAGGATGGTCAGGGTTAGGGTTGAGAGCTTCAGGGAGTTGGAGAGTGAATCGGTCGATGTTTCTCTAGTTGAGAGGGAGAAAATTCAGACGAACCATAATTAAGTTTGATCCAGCCGGTGATCGGTCGAGTTATGTCACTAGGAAAATCGAATGAATGGATTTTTACAAAAGCCCTCAGTAACAGATTGGTCGATTTGGCAACTCGACCAATGGTCAACCTGAACCATCATTAGAAATCTTAATTTCTACCCTTTTGTGTGCTAATTAAATATATTTTTCTAGTCCATTTTGTATTTTAAACTTACTTAGGCACATGTCTCATCATAGGGTACTATTTTGCGGTAAAAAAAGAATTTGCAAAAAATACCCAAAACAAATGAAAACAAGGCAAAAGAATACGAAAATTGTAGCACTTTAGCAAGCTAGGGTGATCAAGATATAAAATAAGCATATAGGATAGATAACATCTAGCTAGAAGGCATATCAGATTCATCCAAAGTAGTTATGTGTATTTTAGATCAATAAAATTAAATAGACAATGTATAACTCTCAAGTCAACAAACCCATCTTCCTTTGAGGCTAAGATGTTGGATAATAAAACCAATGATCCATTGATATTTGGCTCTACCAAGACCTCTTTATCTACAACACACTTGCCTAAAACAACATTTTCATAGATCCTACATGAACCAATAAGGGTTCTCATTAAAACTATGAATGGATCATTTGGTAACATCTCAATATGTTCTTTTTCCTGATGCAATCTTCCTTCTCATCCAAATGGACCAATAACACAACAGTAATATTCCAAACAAGATCCAATCAGGAAAGCAACTGCCATCAATTTGAAAAATTGAAGCCCAAGCTCAACAAGCCCTACATGGCTACATGTAGATAATACACCAAGAAAAATGACATAATTCGGCATAATGCCACCATGTAGAATTTGATCAAATAATGTACGAGATTCTTCCACATATATGTTCTCTACATATCTAGATATTAATGGATTCCAATAAACAAGATCATTTTTGCAAGATGTATTAAATATTTTCTCACCTCTCTCATACTCCAAATTTTTCATACATTTCTACTAGTGCAATAGAAAAATGATAATTAGAATCTAAACCCACATACATTATTTGGCGATGAAAGTATTGTCCAGGTGATACATGTCAAGTTTCTAGAATCAGAAAGAAGAGAAACAAAAGTAAATTCACTTGGATTCAATCTTGCCTTTCTAAAATCCTGGAAAGAATAAGTACCTTTTCATTTTTATCATTTGGTCATATCCAGTGATTATAGAATTCCATACAAGGAGATCATAGTGCTCAATCCCCTCAAACATGTCTAGCCTCAAAATCCAGTGAACATTTTAAATAAGAATCAACAAAATTTGTTTGCACTGAAGAGTCCAAATGATACCCATGATTTAATGACAGGTTCATGAATTTGCTTGAACAAATGCATTTTCTCATTTTAAGAGGATATGCCTAGATGGATAACATATGTTAACAAACTTGGAGACAAAGATAGAGGCTTCATCCTATTAAAATGTCAATACATATGGTAAGCATGTCCTTCCCTTCATATCCCTCAATCATTCAATTGCAAGAAACAAGATTGTGCTTTGGAATAACTTCATAGGCATTTCTAGCGTCGACTATTGAATTGCACATACCATACATATCAACAATGTGAATTTTTAGAATGTCATCTCCCTTTATGTTGGGCTTTACTACATAAGATTGTACTTGCATGCTGTGTTGTAGGGTCATTAAGGAACCATGGGTTGACATCCCATGTTATGTTTGAGGGGTCAAACTTATTGGATAGATTAGATAAGATGAATATAACTCTTGCTTTGTGAATAGTGGGTGGTTGGATCTGACCATTTGATTACTTATGTCAAATGCTCAAATGTGTAAGCTTTAGGCTTACCTATTAAGAAATGGACCAATTGTACCAAGATATTGTTTCATTAATTGTGAAATTTTAAATTTCCAGGTTATTCATGTGACTATATATTAAAATATTGATAAGATAATAACACCAAAAAATGCAAACAAATGTGAGAAAGAAATATGTGAAAAAACTAACAACTCCACACACCAGAAGCCATTCATCATTATGCAAAATAGAGGAAGACATATGCCTGCAACTCCAAGATCTAGAGAAACATCATCAAAGTATATCATTAAAATCCATTCATTAAATTGGTCCATTTAGGAATCAAAATTCATAAAAGGTGTTTCCTTGTCTACTTAGCTAATGATTTAAGTAAGATCGCTTCAACTTTTTGTTTATGGGTCTACTTCTCATTTTTTACCATTCCAGCCTCAAAGTGTGCTTGTATGCTAATCCTGGAGTTGGCGTGCCATAGTGGTATCCAACTATAACAGATGTTTTCAACTTAGACGTCAACCTTTAGATGAATATAATTTTTTCTATGGGCCGACACACTTAGGTATATCTTGGTACAAGTTGTGCTATCATCTATCAAATGGGGATTTAACATAGAATGAATTTTTGAAGGATATCTGCATGATAGATTATGTATGGAAATTTTTTAATCTCCTCTACACTCAACAATTTCTCCAGTCTATAGGTTTTCAAGGTTCTTCAGATGAGTTGGCCTAGTAATCTTGCAGGAAGTTTTACCTGGTCTACTCATCCAATTGCTCCTCTAGACATCATATTCTCCCAATATATGCCTCTCTACTCTTGGTGTCGTTCCATGGAAGACGGTTGTTAAACTTCCCAATCCATTTTACTAAAAATTTAATATTGTTGAAGGTTTTGGCAAACTCTTATTTTATGTTTATTGGTACATCAAGGTTCATCTGAAATAGCCTAAAATGGCTAAAATATTTTTTATTATTTGGGAGATAAGCAAAAACTTCATCCATCCCTGAATTGTCTATTGTAAATGTATTGGAGTCCCATGTGCATCATTAAATTTAAAATAATACATCTATGAAGATCAAAATGTGTATAAGTTTTATAAAGGACTAAAATTCTAGGACTCTCATGCTTTGTCAGGGCAGGTTACACACGCCTGAAACCACCCAATCAGTTATCCCCCACATGCCTCAAGTCCGCTCCTTGGAATCCTACCTCTCCACTTGCCCAATATGTCCACCACTCACCCTTCTACTGTAGTTTTTATATTTATCTCTTTTTTAGAGAGGGAGACAGAAAAGTGGAGGGAAGTAAAGAGAGAAAGGAGGAAAGTGAGGGATAAAGGAGAGAAGTAATGATATGAGGGGAGGTTTTGTAATGGGAATAGGAGGAGAAGGGAGAGACTAAGAGGACAAGGGAAGTAATGGATTAACGAGAGGAGGAATGTAATTAAGAAGAGAGAGGTAATGAAAGGAGGGAAGTACTAAAAATGAGGGAAGTTTTGAGAGGAGGTGAGAGGAGGGAAGTAATGAAAAAAGGAAGGAAGCATAAGAAATGAAGAGGGAAGTAATGAGTATACATATTAATAATGAAACATGCTACCAAAAGTGGGTATAAATGCCCAAATAGGATGAGACACACCCAAAAAAGTGTTATACATGCCCATAATAATTGATGCACACATAGTGTATCGATGCACAAACATGTTGATATGTGCACCCAAATGTGTTGATACATGCCCTGGTACGGGGGGTCATGAGATGTCCACTATATGGACAAAACCCTAATTAGTGGGCTCCCCACATGAGTATTCCACAGAGAGAGTGTCCCATAGAGATTAAGATGAGAAGTTAGAAAAAAAATAGAAATTCACTTTTGCAATCATATTTGTTGCTATGGTTGAATATGTTGTTACACCCATATGTGAATATTTTGTTTCCCCACATATCGATATAACTTGTTATACGGACCATGATTTTGTTTCATGATGTTTTAGGATAAGTTGTTGTTATTCTGCAAATACGATGAGAGATAGTAAACCAGATGGTACCAAAAAATATTTAATGTAATCCAGGAGGATATAGATAGTTAATTTTTATTTACAATTATAAATAGTAGTTTTCCCTTTCCAATGTTAATCCTTAGTGCAGAGTTTACCTTTTATATTTTTCAAACCTTTTCCATTTAGTGAAAAGTATTAATTATTTTTGGTTAATTTTTAAACCATCGATCCCATATTAGAGTAATTTCCCTTACCCTCTCGGTCCAACTTAATTGGGGATAACATGGTGAGGGGGTCATAACATTCACTCTTCACACAATCATTATCTAACTCCCTCTTACTCTCTCACGATGAGGCCTACTACTCCCTCTTCTCTTCCTATTCTGACCTCAATCGTTGCCTTACCTATCTATGAAACTATCAATTCAAGATTTGGACTATGACAATTTTGAATTCAGTTGGCCAAAGTAATAAAGCATTATCATATCCAAATTCTCTCTCCTTACAAATTCTAGAACTAGATTTTAATATCTATCACCACTGTGGACAGTCTCATCTGTATACAAAAAATGGTAAGACTAATTCTAATCTATATTGTCTTCTTCTTTAGGCACCCATTCAAAAACTGATAGGAAGGATATGTCATAATTTGGAGAGCAACTGTATAGAACATTTTACATATTTTTTGACAATAAAAGTTCTATACATGATAAGATCGACAATACAACAAGTTACATGATGGTAGACGAGCATTGTTATTTCTTCTTGTAGACCAAATTAATGAGTCATAAAATCAATTCTAGAAGAAATATACTCTTCCAATATTGATCTTATTAATGGGGGGCAACTTATAATTTCAGTCTATATTTAGTCTAGGATTTCATCACAATATCATATGAAAATAACACAAACCAAGAATACCATCCCCTACATGCTTTTGACAACTCATTCCTAACAAGAATGAAATAATATTGACTGGATATTACAATCATTGATCTGGAACCTTGATGTAAATCATCATGAAGTCCTAACACTTGTCTTTAAGTTATCAATAACTGTTGAAATTGCTAAATGTTCAACCCAATATCAATTTCTCTAATTAAGTAGAATAAAAATCACTTTTTTATAAAATTATCAAATACATATTGCATGATTTTGATCTACTTCCATGTATACAACTAACTTTCCAACATATTTTTTGGTCTAATATACAAGATTGAATCTCACCCATATGAATTAAACCACTCTCCTATCCTCTGTTCTCTTATTTCTCACATTTTTGTCGCAACTACCTGTGATGGGTCCAAGTCCTCAGAGATCCTGAGGAAATTAGAACCCCAATTCCTTAAAAATTAGGATCTTTAGGATAATAATGGGAAAGGTATGACTATCTTCAGCCTCAAAGACCTATAAACTAAAAAAACTTTTTACATAGTTTTATCAATTTGAATTATTTGTCAACCTGGGCTATAGTTTCAACTTAAGATTTATAAAAAATAAAATACCAATTTTATGACGACATGGAGGTGTCTAACACCTTTTGTAGTCAAAATTAGAATGCCAAATCCAACTATGACCATGCTTTTCACTTGTTATCTGCCTTCGTATGGGAGGCAACTTTGGTATTTTTACATTTTTGTGACTAAAACTGTCAATTCTTCCTTATTTTAAACATAATGTGTGGTGATGACTTTAACTTTTACTTTCTTACATTGTTTAGATATTTTGTATGACCTCCATATTAGATTTTTCATGAGACTTTTTAGCGGATAAAAAATATGTGTGTGAATGAATGACTTTTTTGTCCTAGGCATTAATTACAACTTCTTGGGACAATACATGAATATTCTAGTTATCAGGAAATGTTAGTCATGACTAGTCAAAGATGTAACCTTGGAAAGGACAGCTTACTCAATGACTTGTCAATTTGAGTGTCATTTAGACAACTTGTCTTCGATATATGAATTTTGTATTTTCTGTCATTCTATACTTGGTAAAGAAGTTTTGCATTGATAATTTGTCGTCTATCACATTGTGTTGGGAAACCAAATGGATGTACAATTTGCTTGAAGTAGTAACAATAGTTTATATAATATCATCTTACTCTACACTTTATTATCAAATAACCTAATTTTGTATTGGGTAAAAGCTAATCTGGGAAGGTTTAGAGAATTCAAACTCAATGAATGAGAACTTTGTTTAACTATGATTATGTATCTAAGGTTCTAATCCCTTCTCTAGACCATGACTTGTTATTTAAACATAGTTTTTATATTTCAAAATTTGAAAATATTTTAACCATCATGTATATATACAAAACACAATTAATAAGGAAGAATCCTAAGCAGATATAGTTTCTTCACCATAGCTAGTAGAATTAGCCATCTGCATATCTTGGTGTGTTGATAGGCTCCATTTTGTGGCTATAATTTTGTGTTTTGCTCTACCGTATATCTCACTCTTGTAAGGTCATGTTCTTACTATTTCGGGAAATGAGTCAACTCTAAACGATTTAGGATAGACATAGTACCATGCGATCTATATATATGTGTCATTGTTAGTCTCATTAGTCATCATGCTTTTAGCTATCAATGTACACATCTAGTCATTGTATTGTTTTTCCAAGTGGAATTCACTTAGTAGGTGGTAAAAGTGCAATTACATTATACCTTTTCCAAAAAAATACTTCAAATTTCTTGAAACAATAATGGTTACTCTCGTCATCAAAACATATGAGTAGCAACTTGTTTTACAAGAAACTTACTAAAGGATTGCTTATTCAATGACTATAAACACAAGTGTCATTCAGATGACATGTCTTCCATATCCTATTGTTGTATATTTATTATTTAGTGTATTATGTAATAGAGAGACTCTTGATTCTCACCAAATCTGTAATGACCCCGTCTCCCGATAACCCCCACTTAAGGGAGACCAAGAGATCAGAGTCGTTATCTAATAACCCAGATCAAAGGTTCAACAAATAATCAATAATAATTATGAAATTCTACTACTAAACTGAAAACTGGTATAAAATAAAAAACTTTACTTACCTTTTAAAAGTTGGGATTTCTAAACTTCTATCCATGAAGATACTAATCTAACTAATCCTCCTGTGTGCGTTATTTCTCATTTAGTTCCACATATGCCACTTTACTGTTTGTTCTTTTCATTTGTACCTAAAACGCCGACAAACAAAACGTCAGTCATCAAGAAGCTGGTATGTGGGGGAAACAATAATTGTGCAACTATGTTAACAATGTAGTCATTCAAATATCATTTAACATCCAAGATTATGTTTTAAGCAATACTACTCAATCCTTGCCTATTCCATATTTCTGTACCATCCCTGCAGTGGACATGGATAATACCTCTCTCATATGGTAGATCCATACCCCCATGGTCCTACCACACAGGTAGCCAATTCCTAGGGTTATGGAGTCGCATGGCCGTACCCAAGGGTAGCCCAATCCCTGACTCATGATGACTTGATGGACCTACCCCATTGGTAGCCATTTACTAAGTGACTTAATCACCTGATGGACCTACCACATTGGTAGCCATTTACTAGATCAATCTATAAAGCTACAGAGGGGACTAGGATCTGAGCTAGTAGGCACATCTCTTATGTGATAGTCATATTCACATTATAGTTTGCATGAATTAAAAGCAACCAACAGTTTAATTCAAGTCATCGATAAATCCTCAAAAATCCTCAAGAAACTAATTCAGGATATTCATAGGCGTAACCACATACCTGTCAAGTTGATGTGAGACAGAAATAATCCAATCAACCAATAGGCAAGAAAGCATTCAATAAGATCCTGAAACAATTATATAATTTCCTTTTATTACTCATGTCATTAAGATCTATTAAATCTAGCTCGCTTCCTAGGGTTTCTAGTCCACTTTTAGGGTTTCTTTTGCAATTAGGGTTTCCCTTCATCTTTTACTATTTAAACCCTAATTTAACGTAATTGATCACAAACCCTAATTATTTCCACATCTAATCCTCAATTTCGGATTAAAGGCATAATTAACCATTAATTAAGTTCATTAAGCCTCTTTTACATTAAAGCTACTATTTTTATCCCTTTAATCCATAACAAGATCATTATACGCATTTATCATCAATTCATAGTTCATTATGGTCCAATTCACATATGAACTCGATTTGTCATTAATTCCACCTATTATTCATGAGAAAACCCTAATTACTACATTTAGGGTATTTATCCATAAATTTGGAACTGTACTGCTCGAAATATCTTATAATCATGAGAACTCAGTTTGATACATGAAATCGAATAATTAAAGCCATTAATAGTCCTAATTACCAACATTAGGGTTTCAAGGTCCATTAAAGCCTATTTATGCACATAAACTCTAAATTAAGTGAATTACATGCAAAGTTCATCCTTTTTATTCCTAATGTCCCTTTTTATCATTAACAAGTTAATATCAACTTTAACCATCAATTAAACCCTACTAAACACATTATTCATTTCAAAATAGGGTTTCTTAATCTTTATTCATTAAAGATGATAATTTACACTACTTTACGAATAGCTAGAGAAATTAGCTTCTAACTATATTTTTATTGGATTCCCCTTCTTTATCTGAGAAATTTGATATATAGTTTCACTATGTTCCGAGTTACTAATAAAGAGATACAAATTTTACAAAATTTGCTTACCTGGACCAATCACGGAGCACCACATCACCCCGTCCATGCAAGGTAGCTCGCCAATTGAAAACATTTCAAAATGACATTCGTGCCCTTGGTTAAGTTTCTGACATTGCAGCCCGCGGAGGGGAAAAAGCATCCAATGACTGAGGGGTCATCCCCTACCTTCATCCAGCTGTGATGTTGCTGCCGTAGCCGCCCATGGCGCGGCTCCATCCCTCTCCCTAGGTCGCGAACCTCACCGAAAGTTGTTCCTATACCTCCGCCGCTCTCAGGCGCACATGGGGCACCCCTAGATCTTGGCCCAGGTGGTCGGTTCTCCACTCGTCGGTCAAGCTTTTGACGGCTGTTGTTGCACGTATACCAGGGCACGGCCTTGATGTCTATGATTTCATTGGCTTTGTGGTACACTAGGCTACCATCAGAATCCACTGATGGCTCTTCATTGTTTCCTGGTCTCTCTACCCTCCCACGCCTAGGGTTTGCATGGGCAAGAAGAAGGAGAAGAAGTAAAAGTGAGGGATGGCTGCGTGGGACTTCCTCTAGACTTGGCAAAAGGCTCTACCCCTTAAATAGGGGAGAGTATCCACGCCCTACGGTGCTCATCCCTGAGTTAGTAATGCACTTTCCTAATAGGAATGTAATTCCTTCATTAAGAAGCTAACTTTCTCTCTCTCATACTTCTTTATTATTCTTTCTCCTTTTGATATTGGGATTTCAAAAATCATCCCTCTTATTCTCTTTGTTCTTGCTTTTTAAACCATTGGCATGAAATCCTATTTTCCTTTAGTAGGAAATACTTTCTTTTTAGCAATGCCACCAAAATTCATTAATAATGTATTACATTATTCTCTTTTTTCGCAATTTTGATATTTTCTCTTTCTTCATTCTTTATTGGGACTCCTTGAATCCCAAGAAACTCTATAATCTCGAAATCCTTTTAATTGGATACTCATTATCCTTCTAGATGCATCTAAATGCATTATTCTTCATTACCATGTTTATTTCTTATCTCTTTTTGCGAATTTCTCTTTATTTCTCTTTTATTTTCCTCATTGGTATTCCTTTTATCATTAGGAATCCTTGGGATATGAAACTCCACTAAGGACTACTCAATTATACCTCTTTTCACTTGTTTTCCACATTTTACCATTGTTTTCAATTTCTTTCTTAATAAAGAAATACTTAATTGATCTTTTCTTTTGTTATTACTTTCTTTTTGCAACTTTGGACTCCTTGGGACCCAAAGAATCCAAGAGGCACGAAATCCATCCTTGGATTACATCATTTTGCCTTATAGAGGTTTCTATCTTATTCTTTTCTCAAAAACTCAATTATTCCTAAACTAATTGAATTTTCTTGTTATTTGGGCCGAATAGCCAATAAAGCCCACAACAAAATCATCAAGGCTATTGTAAATGAAATACATTTATTCCAAACAATTTATATCATTTTTTTTTCAAATATCTTTAATATGAGAAATTACATTTCTCACCAAATGAACCCGAAATTGAGGTTGTAACATCCTTCCCCTCTTATAAGAATTTTGTCCTCAAAATTCCACCAAGCAAACAAACAAATTAGGATAAACCTTTTCTATGTCCATCGTGGCTCCCATGTGGCCTTACCCTTTCCATGGTGCTTCCCAAGAACCTTCATCATCTCATATTCTTCCATCTGAGTTCTTTCTTACCTTGGTATATCGTACCCTCATAGGTGACTCAGGACATTTCAGCCTCTCAAAAGATGAATAGGTTCAGGGCTCAGCCCATGGCTTGGGTACCTCACATAGTGCTCTAGACTGGACTCATGTAACACCTTATATATCATGTTATCCTAAGGGGTAAGGCTAAGCACAACCTTCTCCACAAATCCATCTCAAATGGACCCATATATCGGGGACTCGGCTTTCTCAACTGTAGCTCAGAGGGATCGGATTTTCACATTATATTCTCCCACAGTGAACTGCATGTCAGTCTGCTTTGCATCAGCTCACGAATCATATCGTCTCTGGGCCCTCTCTCAGCCATTTCACGATCAAAGAGACTTCATTTGCACACATTGTGGTTCTTTTCTGACCTTTGTGAGGCCTCCGTCACCAACATCATCTTAATGAAGTGGTGATCGACACAACCTCTCTATAAGACTTGTTGCATCCCGATAAAGTCTATGGTGGTTAACATTACATCTTTAGAACTGTCTCTATGTATCACCCTGAATGAGCACATATGCTCTCATCAGACCCTCTAGTCGGATCATACTATCCATTAGTATGGGGTGATAAATTGTACTATCATCGAGTTCTTCATGTATCTACTTCCACCTCATGGAAGTGAACCCTTAGGTCATACTCAAGAACTTTTAAACTTGCATCATGGTGTAGTTGAACCATCTTTCTCTTTAAGTAGTTCAACCGAATCTGTCTCATGCCAGCACTCTTCCTTTCTCATGTCATCTAGGTAAGGCGATCTACCATAACCCATATTGCATCTTGACCTTCTTAGTCTAGGGGAGACTCACAACATCCATAGTGATGAACTCCCATTCCCTCTCGGGAACTCTTTATACTTTATATCCATGCACTGGGTTAATGATGTTCGTCCTTCACCCCTGATTTGCATGGCCACATGCCACATGCAACTTCATATGAAGCATCCAAAGTGCTACTATCACTTACTATCTTTGTAGTATCACGGTGTTTGGTGATCTGAAAACCATGATTTTCGGTATGTCATGATTCCTCAAGATTGATTCCTCAGAAGCCCTAAACCAGGTTTTATTACCTTCCTAATTAAAGAAGTGCATCTGAGGTTCTATCACCATCCTTTCATTACATCAAGGACTAAACTGGCTAACCAAACAAACATTAACATGTTCAACATATCTTGTTACATCCTAGTGTTAGCCAAAAAACATCTTCTTCCAAACTTTGGTTTATCCGAACGACCTCAACTTCTTCTAGCTTCCAGCTAAACTATAACTCACCAGAGCATTGATTACCACTTCTCATCCTTGGGTATTAGGTAATCTTCGAAGACATTCACCACCCTGTACTCTAAGTTTGTCTTCAAGAAACTCTAAGCTCATCCTCATGGCGATCAAACTCAACCTTGGTTAACTTGCAAATTCCACATAGATCCTAATAAAACATCCTCATAAGATGACTACACTACTCCTCTTAGTGTTTGTAAACTATCCATGTATCATTCACTCCACCAAGGTAAGTTATCATCTCTGTCCTCATACCTTATAGCAATGTTCCAACTCGCATCAACTTTTATCCTTGGTGTATGGCATGCGTATTGTCCCATCTCTCCCTCTGGATCAAAGGTTCAACAAATAATCAATAATAATTATGAAATTCTAATACTAAACTGAAAACTGGTATAAAATAAAAACTTTACTTACCTTTTAAAAGTTGGGATTTCTAAACTTATATCCATGAAGATACTAATCTAACTAATCCTCTTGTGTGCGTTATTTCTCATTTAGTTCCACATATGCCACTTTACTGTTCGTTCTTTTCATTTGTACCTAAAACACCGACAAACAAAACGCCGGTCAGTAAGAAGTTGGTATGTGGGGGAAATAATAATTGTGCAACTATGTTAACAATGTAGTCATTCAAATATCATTTAACATCCAAGATTATGTTTTAAGCAATACTACTCAATCCTTGCCTATCCCCTATCTCTGTACCATCCCTGCAGTGGACATGGATACTACCTCTCTCATATGGTAGATCCTTACCCCCATGGTCCTACCACATAGGTAGCCAATTCCTAGGGTTATGGAGTCCCATGGCCCTACCCAAGGGTAGCCCAATCCCTGACTCATGATGACTTGATGGACCTACCCCATTAGTAGCCATTTACTAAGTCATTTAATGACCTGATTGACCTACCCCATTGGTAGCCATTTACTAGGTCAATCTATAAAGCTACAGAGGGGACTAGGATCTGAGCTAGTAGGCACATCTCTTATGTGATAGTCATATTCACATTATAGTTTGCATGAATTAAAAGCAACCAACAGTTTAATTCAAGTCATCAATAAAACCTCCCAAATCCTCGAGAAACTAATTCGGGATATTCATAGGCATAACCACATACCTGTCAAGTTGATGTGAGACAGAAATAATCCAATCAACCAATAGGCAAGCAAGCATTCAATAAGATCCTGAAACAATTATACAATTTCCTTTTATTACTCATGTCATTAAGATCTATTAAATCTAGCTCACTTCCTAGGGTTTCTAGTCCACTTTTAGGGTTTCTTTTGCAATTAGGGTTTCCCTTCATCTTTTACTATTTAAACCCTAATTTAACGTAATTGATCACAAACCCTAATTATTTCCACATCTAATCCTCAATTTTAGATTAAAGGCATAATTAACCATTAATTAAGTTCATTAAGCCTCTTTTACATTAAAGCTACTATTTTTATCCCTTTAATCCATAAAAAGATCATTATACGCATTTATCATCAATTCATAGTTCATTATGGTCCAATTCACATATGAACTCGATTTGCCATTAATTCCACCTATTATTCATGAGAAAACCCTAATTACTACATTTAGGGTATTTATCCACAAATTAGGAACTTTACTGCTCGAAATAGCTTATAATCATGAAAACTCAATTTGATACATGAAATCGAATAATTAAAGCCATTAATAGTCCTAATTACCAACATTAGGGTTTCAAGGTCCATTAAAGCCTATTTATGCACATAAACTCTAAATTAAGCGAATTACGTGCAAAGTCCATCCTTTTTATTCCTAATGTCCCTTTTTATCATTAACAATTTAATATCAACTTTAACCATCAATTAAACCCTACTAAACACATTATTCATTTCAAAATAGGGTTTCTTAATCTTTTTTTTTTGGAAGAATGAGAGATAAAAAAATTTATTCACCCCGTTCTCTCATATGGGCAAAGAAAGAAGACATAACAGTGTTGATGTTCAAAGTGAGCCAAGGTGGCTTCACAGTGGTGAAATGGTGGGGAATGTAGGAGTACATGGTGTGTTTTGCGATGTGATCAGCTACCATATTCATGTCACGAGGGACACAGGAGACCTGCAGGGAAGGGGCAGCAGCCAGGATGGAATGTGCCGACCTTCTTAGAGGTTCAAACCGGTTGGCTTCATACACAGGCTAAGTAAGTGCACTGATAGCAGTAGTGGAATCGGAGTAGATAGTAGAGGACGCCCAACCCCTCGTCCTGCATATCTTTATGGCTTTAAGTATTCCCATCATCTCCGCTTCTTTAGCAGAAGAAGCATAGCCTGGCTCACCTATTCCGAAGATACAGTGGCCCGTTTTGTGAATGACAAAGATCCCGATTCCAGTCTTGAGACTGTGACCATGGAAGGCTGCATCCAAAAATAAGATATGCTCAGAATCTTGTGGATGTTTGGTGGTGAGAGTGTTCCAGTTCAGCTGCTGTTTTGACTTTGCTTTAGGAAGGTTCAGGATAGCTTGTACTTGCCCTTTGATGAACTCAGCCTGAGAGGTTGTAGGCATGTGCTGCCGATTATTGATCGCGTTATTCCTTGCCCGCCAAATAGCCCAGGAGCCAATGTAGCGGGTCAGCTTCTCCTCAGGAGTGCCACTTCCATGAGCAATGAGCTCAATCCACTCGTTCTCCGAGTGTTGGAAGAAATGTATATCCGCTCCAAGGCGCTGCCATACCTGCTTGCTAGCAGGACAGTCGCGAAGACAATGCAGGATAGACTCACAGACTGAGTGGCATCTCGGACAGGTACCATTAGTGCTGATGTGTCTCCGAACTTTCTCAACATTAGTAAAAATGGCTCTATGACAAAGAAGCCAGATGAACGTTTGTATATTTAGAGGGGCGAGAGAGGACCAGATCTCTTTCCACCTCAATGCCTGAGGGAGAGATGGTACCGCACAAAGCCAGTTATACGTTGTTCGACATGATAAAACTCCATTAGTTTCGAGCGGCCAACACCAAGAATCAGGCATGCCGTCAATCACCGGAGGTTGTATGCTTTGTATGAGTCTCCAAGAATCTTGCGGAAGATGGGAACGGATGAAATCCCAGTCCCACTCGCCATTTTCTAGCACCATGCTTGAGACCTTGAGGTCATCAAGACTTTCAGGGATGACCGTGCTAGGGCCAATGTCCATTATGGTTCTGCCGAAGAGCCATTTGTCGTGCCATACATTAGTCGAGGTGCCTGAGTTTACTGTTTTAGAATAGAAGACTTCGAGCTTGGGGAGCTGTGACTTGATGAAAGACCAGGCAGCGGACCCAGGCTTCTTGGATATAGAGCCATTACGGACATACTTTTCATACATTACTCTCACCCAAAGACAGGATGGGTTGTTCATAAAATACCAAACGTTCCTTAGCATCAGGGCTTCGTTTTGCTTCCTAGCATCCTTGATTCCAAGGCCGCTGAGCTCCTTACTCCTGGTGAGCTTCTTCCAGGATACCATGGAGGACTTCCGTTGGCCACGTCCCCCGGACTAGATAAAGTCCCTTATGTGACGATCAATGTCATCACAAAGGGATGGAGACAGCTTGACAAATTGCATTGTATAGGAGGGGATGGATTGGAGTGCACTTTTTGCAAGGGTGATACGGCCAGCCAGAGAAAGACAACGAGCCGACCAGCTTCTCATCCTGGATTTAATGGACTGTAAGATAGATACATGTGTGTGCTTGTTAAGACGATGGTGCAAGATTGATACACCAAGGTACCGGCCCAAGTCCATGGCGCTAGAGATTCCCAGTCTTCGACAGAAAGCATTTTGTTCTCTGGCAGTGGTATTTGCAGAAAAGAAGCACCGTGACTTGTCATTAGAGATGACCTATCCGGACAATCGAGCAAACTTCTGGAGAATGGAGCTCATGATATCAGCTTGGTGTGTAGACACTTCAGCCATGAGAAGAATATTGTCCGCAAACATAACATGGGTGAGTGGCACCCCTCGCCGCGATAACATAACAGGTTTCCACTCCCCATTACAGGCAGCAGCAGTAATTGCCTGACTAAGTCTTTCCATGCAAAGAACAAAGAGATAGGGGCTGATGGGGTCCCCCTGGCGCACACCATGGCGTGCCTTGAATGGCTTCATGTGCGAGCCTTCCCAGAGTATAGATGTACTCCCAGATGAAATGATAATTTACACTACTTTCTGAATAGCAAGAGAAATTAGCTTCTAACAATATTTTTATTGGATTCCCCTCATTTTTCTAAGAAATTTGATATATAGTTTTACTATGTTCTGAGTTACTAATAAAGAGATACAAATTTTACAAAATTTGCTTGCCTGGACCAATCATAGAGCACAACATCACCCCGTCCATGCAACGTAGCTCGCCAATTGAAAATATTTCGAAATGAAGTTCGTTCCCTTGGTTAAGTTTCTGACATTGCAGCCTGCAGAGGGGCAAAAGCATCCAATGGTCGATGGGTCATCCCCTACCTTCAGCCAGCCGCAATGATGTTGCCCCAGCCGCCCAGGCGCGTCTCCATCCCTCTCGCTGGGCCGCGAACCTCACCGAAAGTTGTTCCTATACCTCTGTCGCTCTCAGGTGCACATGGGGCACCCCTAGATCTTGGCCCAGGTGGTCGGTTCTCCTCCCGTCGGTCAAGCTTTTGTGGCCGTTACTGCAGCCTGACGGCTGTTGTTGCGCGTATACCAGGGCACGACCTTGATGTCTATGATGTTCATTGGCTCCGTGGTACACCAGGCTACCATCAGAATCCACCGTTGGCTCCTCGTCATTTCCTGGTCTCTCTACCCTCCCACGCCTAGGATTTGCATGGGCAAGAAGAAGGAGAAGAAGTAAAAGTGAGGGATGGCTGTGTGGGACTTCCTCTAGACTTGGCCAAGGGCTCTACCACTTAAATAGGGGAGAGTATCCATGCCCCACGGTGCTCATCCATGAGTTAGTAATGCACTTTCCTAATAGGAATGTAATTCCTTCATTAAGAAGCTAACGTTCTCTCTCTCTGTCATACTTCTTTATTATTCCTTCTTCTTTTGATATTGGGATTTCAAAAATCATCCCTCTTATTCTCTTTGTTCTTGCTTTTTAAACCATTGGCACGAAATCCTATTTTCCTTTAGTAGGAAATACTTTCTTTTTAGCAATGCCACCAAAATTCATTAATAATGTATTACATTATTCTCTTATTTCACAATTATGATATTTTTTCTTTCTATATTCTTTATTGGGACTCCTTGGATCCCAAGAAACTCTATAATCTCGAAATCCTTTTAATTGGATACTCATTATCCTTCTAGATGCATCTAAATGCATTATTCTTCATTACCATGTTTATTTCTTATCTCTTTTTGAGAATTTCTCTTTATTTCTCTTTTATTTTCCTCATTGGTATTCCTTTTATCATTAGGAATCCTTGGGATACGAAATTCCACTAAGGATTACTCAATTATACCTCTTTTCACTTGTTTTCCACATTTTACCATAGTTTTCAATTTCTTTCTGAATAAAGAAATACTTAATTGATCTTTTCTTTTTCTATTGCTTTCTTTTTGCAATTTTGGACTCCTTGGGACCCAAGGAATCCAAGAGGAAAGAAATCCATCCTTGGATTACATCATTTTGCCTTATAGAGGTTTCTATCTTATTCTTTTCTTAAAAACTCAATTATTCCTAAACTAATTGAATTTTCTTATTATTTGGGCCCAATAGCCAATAAAGCCCACAGCACAATCATCAAGGCTATTTTAAATGAAATCCATTTATTCCAAACAATTTATATCATTTGTTGTTCAAATATCTTTAATATGAGAAATTACATTTCTCACCAAATGAACCCAAAATTGGGGTTGTAACAAAATCACTTATTTATTTTCTTCTCTACACAAAGCACATATCTGACCTAGCATCTCGCAGGAGGCCAGACACAAATTTTTGGTAGGATTCCATCCTCTCTATTTAAAAGTCTTATATATTGTTCTATGACACATTACCCAATATCGCAGGCTTATTGTTTCTACATCTTTTCCACTAGAGAGGGTGGACAAACAAAGGTCATTTTATACTTTCTGTGTCATATCACTACTAGTAGTAATAATACTAACAATTTGAAGTGTACTAAAGGTGCAAACTTTTTTTTGACTTTTTCTTTCCTCTTTAACTATAGAACCCTACTTTAGTCAATTTATGGCTTAGTATGGGGACCCCTACATATAGAGACTACATCCCCATGCAAAGTCCAACCTTTTTTTTTGTTATTTCTTAGTTGTTAATTTAGTGTTTTATCTAATTGTCTGGTTGTCATGTAGGTCAAGGAGCTCTACCGCATATTCAAATTAGAAATAATTAGTGGTCACGGTCTTCCGTAGCTTTTTTGTTTTAAACCTCCACAAACTGCCTCTTCTTGGTGACTTAAATGGGTTCCTTTCTATATCACAAATTTTATTTTGGTACCACCCTCCAATTCATTGTCTTGAAAATAATTTGAATCTGTAAAGAAGGATAACCTTCCAGTCAGTGGCAATGTCAAATCCAAACTTCTCAGTCCCACTGGATTTTGGGGATGACAACTCTAGAAATTCAGTTGGCACCGTAATTGTCATTATAGTCGTGATTGTTTTTCCGATAGCAATGCTTGTCATGATCGGGTGGTGTTGTTGCGGGATTATACAAGGTTTTTTTTCAAGAAAAGTTTGGGTCGAAAGACAATGATGGAGCACATGTTCATAAGTAGCTCCGCCAAAGACGACTGACAAGAAAGGGGCACCTAAAGCTATCGAGGAACATGTCTAAATCTCTTAATTTCTCCTACCTGCATTGTCAGATTCCATTTTCCTAGTTCTTTTCACTAGCATTGAGCCACAAATATTTCTTTTGCTCTCTCCTAATAGTATCTCCACTATTTTTTTAACTTTTAATGGAAAAAGAGTATATAACAGTCCAAAAGTTAGGCAAGCAGTAAGATACTTATCAAAGATGATAAGCCATTTCAACATTCTAAACTTTTTTCATTTCTTTTAAATAGATATTACCTTTTGTTTGAATAATTTTTTTTATTGAAGTATGTGAAAGGGAGGACTTTGATCATGTTGGTATTAAATATAAGTTGATTCAGATTCACATTTTAATCAAATTGAATTATGTTGGTAGTTCTTGCAATTGATAATTTTTTATTTTCTTTCTTTTTTAGTTTTTTCTTGCACTAGTCAGTCACATGGAGATAGTACACCTTCACCTTTGAAAAAAAATAGTTAATGACGTATCTCTGGTATGTGGTATTTTGACTATATTTTGTATGCCTATAAATATTTCTAGCTTGGAAAAATGTAGGTTTCTGATTTGACATATATGTTGGGACTATATAAGAAGTTTAGATGATAAATTTATATGTAAAACATATTATCAATAGAGTATTGTTTATTTCTGACTTACCCATATGATCTTCAGAGAAACATATTCCTGATAATTAAATAATTATGATATTAGATCTGTGTTTTCATAATTTTATTTATGTTATAGAAGGAAAAGCACATTCAGTCATTGAAAACAAGTTTATATTAGTTTAAAACTATTATATTTATTTTTTATGCACATGTTATATTTTGTTTGTTAATTTCTAAACTTTTTAGTGTGTCATATTTTAAATGATTGCCTAATCACTTTATAGTACATCTTGCAAAATAAAAAATAAGTAAATATTATTTAGCCAAAAAGGGGTGGCTCAAGTGGTCAAGCATGATGTCCCCTAACAAAGGGACTCAGGTTCGAATCTCAGTTGCCGCCTTGATTAACCCCCCCCCCCACCCTCGAGCATTCGACCTTTGCCACGGGCATGGGAGAGGGGGTAGAAATCTTTCTCTCTTAATCCCATAGAAGTAAATTTTATTTACTTGTAAAAATGTGTTACTTTTTTCAAAGATATTTATAATAACATATTTAGTTAAAATACTTAATTGACAACTTATGTGTTTGATGAAACAAATGGTTATCTATTAACTTAATTTTAAGGTTCTAGAGAAGATAATCAACTCACATAACATATAATGAAGAAAAAACTAATTAGTAATTGAATTTTTCAAATCATAAAATGCAAAGTAAGTAAAATAGCTCATATTTTATAGTTGTCTATTGATTAGATCTCAAAGTTAATTGATTGGTTTATTAGGTACAATGGCTTCTTATCATATATAGAATAACTAAATTTTGAATTACGTTGACATTATTTTCTATAAGCTTTTATTACATATTAGAGTGTTAAATTTTTGTTTGCCTTGGTTTTCTTATTATTGGAGCAAAATGTAAACAAAAAGAATGGTCTACATTAATGTGAGAAGTGCTACAAAATTTATATCTATAATATCTTTATAGTTATAAAATACATTAATAGTTACTTAAAAAAGTGTAAAATGAATAGTTAGCAACCAAGTTTACCAAATGGTATCACTTCTTGTTTTGTATAATTCATATATTCCATTATGATCAAATTCTTTATTATATTAAGATATGTCTACAATATCCCTAAAATTCCAAGCCACATTTCTAAGCACTCCCCTTCCCATTTAAAACTTACAACTTATGATTAATACTTCTATTATGTGAAGATTTATCTTTCTTAATTCTTTACTATTTGAAACTAAGGGATGCTGATTTTTTAATGGTAATATATACCATTACACTTGGAAATTTAAACAATTCAAGTGAAAAACTAAACAATTTAAGTATAGTAATCCATTCTTACAGGGTTGCTTATGCTCTAAGAGTAGTCTATTATTATGACATTCTGTAATTGAGCTAAGGCAAACACATATTCAAGATTATTATATGTTTGACTATGATTATATCACATATATATCCATTTGATATCTTAAGTTATAGACATATCATATTCCTATATTTTGACTTTTTCCATGTTGTTGTCTTCAATCATTAAAAGTGTTCTAGAACACCTTGTACTTTCATAGAACTATTTTCTTCATAACTAACCACAATTGCCTCACATAATGGATTTTCATCACTATAATTTCTAATGCTATAGTGTAAATCATATTATTTTACACCCTATACAAAAATGAAACCTTAATTTTTAGCATAAGAGTCAATAATGTCCTTTGATGTTACTCCATTTCCTAGATGTCTGAGTAGTTAATAGGTGAAACCTATATTGGTTTTTGAGATTTCCTTTTGATATTTTTACAAGCATGAAATATTTGGTCGTGATATGAGGTTTTCGTGCTTTGATCAATTATTTTAGAGGATCATGTGAGTTTAGTATCCTCATCGTGAAGAAATATTCTAGAAACTATCTGTTATAGAGGCGGATGTCAAGAAGCTTTAAAGGAAGTTGTTGGATGGAGGCTTTTTATTGATATTCTTACAAGCAAGAAATTTCTTTCTGCGATATATGAGGGTGTATGCTTTATCAAATTTGTTGGAAGGGCTTTTGCATCATATACCCTCATTAAGAAGAAATGAATAGTTGAACCTTTATTGGTGAATTCAAAATCTATCTATCAACAATTCAATCACAAAAGCAAGCACCTAAAAATATAAATTGAAGAAACGTGAATGAATATTTACACTGATATATACAAGGGTGTTGTTGCAAATGATAATATGAGTTATGATCATGGAGTGATACTTGCATTTAGTACAAAATTGATATTGTCATAAAACAACATTCACCAAAGAACACAATTTGGAGCACGTGAAAAAATATCAAACCAAGTAATAAAATCAATATCATATGAGTAAACAATATACCATTCCACTTGGAAATTTCAACAAATCAAGTTAAAAACTAAACAATATATGTATAGTAATCCATACTTACATGGTTTCTTATGCACTAAGAGTATTCTATTCTTATGCCATTCTATAATATATGTAAGGAAAACACATATCCAAGATTATTATATGTTTGACTGTGATTATATTCACATATATATCCATTTCATATCTTAAGTTATAGACATATCAGATTTCTATATCGTGTATTTTTCCATGTTGTTGTCTGCAATCTTTAAAAACGTTCTAGAACACCTTGTACTTTCATAGAACTATTTCCTTGATAACTATCTACAATTGCCTCACATAATGGATTTTCATTACTATAATTTGTAATGTTGTAGTATACATCATATAATTTTACTGCCTATAAACAAAACATAAATTTATAGCATAAGAGTCAAGAATGTCCTTTGAGGTTACTCCATTACCTAGATGTGTGAGTAGTTAATAGGTGAAACCTATATTGGTCTTTGAGATTTCTTGTTGATATTTTTACAAGCATGAAATATTTGGTTGTGATATGAGATTGTCGTACTTTGATCAAATTCTTTACAGGATCTTGTGAGTTGAGTATCCACATTCAAAAGAAATATTCTAGAAACATTCTATTATAAAGGGAAATGTCAAGAAGCATTAAAGAAAGTTGTTGGATGAGGCTTCTTATTGATATTTTTACAAGCAAGAAATGTCTTGTTGCGATAAATGAGGGTGTATGCTTTATCAAATGTATTGGAGGAGCTTTTGCATCATATACACTCATTAAGAAGAATTGCATAGTTGAACCTTTATTGGTAAATTTATAATCTATCTATCATCAATTCAATCACAAAAGCAAGCACCTCAAAATAAAAATCGAAGAAATGTGAATGAATATTTACACCGACATATACAAGGGTGTTGTTGCAAATGACAATATGAGTCATGATCATGGAGTGATACTTTCATTTAGTACAAAATTGATAATGTCATAAAACAACATTCACCAATGAACATAATTTTGAGAGCGTGAAAAAAAATATCAAACCAAGTACTAAAATCAATATCATATGAGTAAAGAGCGAAAAAAATATAAGATGAGGGATCCTAAGCGGTACATGTGCCATTGATGTTTTTATGTGTAAAGATATTCTTACTTTTTTTACCATTTTCGTTTTCTTCTATTGTTCCACTGTGTTACATTGCGAGTATTATTCTCTTGTGAATAGTCCATGATAGAGGTACGACAATATCAAGTAAACGAGAGTATCAAATATATGATTTGAGGACGCTACATTCTTATTCAGAAGATGTGAACTGGACGTATATAGAAGCCAGAAAAGACTTTTGGCGAACGGAAAATGGGTGGGAAAAGGCCAACATATTAGTTTTATAGATGCTTGGAAAAGATTGATAGAAAAGTTGATGAATTGTACTGATTTGATTATTTTATGCATTGAATGACTACAACGGTTGTCCACAACCAACTTAAGTTACCTTTACCCCTTTGTTTCTGAATTATTGTACGTAATCATTTTAAATCCACTTGGTACTTTCTCAGTTTTTGTTTGTTTACTCATTTTTTTACCGTAATATAAGGTGTGCAGGAAAAAAGTAAATGACTCTTTGAAAATAGTCAAACACGATATCAGGCCCTGTACAAAATAAAGTGTGCCATACGGAAGAGTACCCATCTTTGACGGCAGGCTAGGTGAGGCACAAGCCTCAAACATGTATTGGTTTCTTTATTAGTTAGTTATTTCTCTGCAAATGATTTGAAATCTCTTAATTGTAGTCCATCTCATAATTGTAGTCCATCTCACATATGATGATCAAGTTGCACTAAGAGTGGGAGGAATCCATATATCATAACTATATAGGATAAAATTCATAAAAGTAAAACATTTTTGCAAATTTAGCAGTATTGAAGATAATTCGATCATCATGAAAATGTTTTACTTTAGGTAGCTACAATTATTTGTATTTGTACTATTATTCATCTTTAAAATTGTAAATTTGTGACATGGCCTAATATTCAAATTCTAAACATGTGTTAAGTAATTCATGTAAGAGAAGTTACTACATCCTCAACTAATAACTATGAAATGTTACTTCATTACTATAGGAACTGTCTCAATGAGTTTTGTGCTAAAAAATGGGAACATAATTACTAATGTAATTACATAAAAGAAACTAATCAAATATATAATACATTGAAAGTCATGTTGTATTTATCTCATAAAAATGTTTTTATCTAGCTCATGGCATGCATATTGTGTTCCTGAATTTTAAGTAGTGCATATAATGAAATTTTTACTTTTTTAAAAAGATACTATACATGAATATACTCTAGAATAAATTCATTAAATTTCAAAGAACTAAAATTTCATTCAAGTTCTATAACTAATTTTTAAGTGGAGATCTAGTTAATTATAGGAATGTATATTAGAAATTTCTTCCTATTTTCCTTTTACATGACCTCTAGTTAAATTTATGTCAAAGTCACGTAAGTAAAAGTGAATGAATTACTAAACTCCAATAAGTAGCACCATTGGTTCTATATATTCTTGATTTTAGTTACTATTTATTGGCTTAACACAATAACAATAGGGATCTTTTTTTGATAATTGGGAACCCCTTCCAGAACAAGCTACTTTGTGACTTCCCCTGGTAGGTGCAATCTATTGTTTAACTATATATATATATATATATATATATATATATATATATATATATATATATAGAGAGAGAGAGAGAGAGTCAGGCTAGAATACACTCGAGTGTATCCGGAGCGGAATACACTCAAGTAGTTTTCCATGATGCAATATTGTTTTTGAAAATCTAATCCATTTATCTTCTTAAACATCTCGTGAACAACTCATACGCAAAATTTGAGCACATTCGGATATGTATAGCTCATGTTATGAAGACCACAAAAATTATGCATTTCAAATTAGTTCTGCACGTCGATTTTGTTGCCCTTGGATGAGTGACTTACACTCATCCAAATGGGCTCAAAATTTGTATGTAGCCTAGTTATAGTATGACGGTGAAGATCAATGGTTTACATTTTGAAAAAAATAGTCTTGATATGCAAACACACTTGAGTGTATTCGTGCGATCCGTACACTCGAGTGTATTCTAGCCTGACTCTATATATATATATATATATATATATATATATATATATATATATATATATATATATATATATATATATGAATAATGTCAATATTTGAGTTGGGTTTAAATTAGTCAGACATGTATATATGCAAAAAATGAAGTAATTATTGTAATAGATAAACACACAAATTATATACTTATAATTTATTATTTATCTACTATTATCAAAGAAAAATTCTCTGTCCTGAATAATTGTTGCAAATCTTGCAAGATATCCTTTCTGATTAACATCATTACTTGATGAATATAAATTTAAGCACTAAATATGATCTGAATTTGAAATCTATCAAAGTAAAATCTTATTACTTTTTACTAATGATGCAATAGTTGGTAATATTCTGACCAAAATAGGTTTGTATTTTTTGGGGAGAGTACCTAACTTGAATATGTAGTGGAAAATAGATATAGAGACTAAATAAAATATTTCTCTAATCTATTTTCTAATCTTTTTTTTAATATTTTTATCGTTCAAAATAAATCCTATAACACGATGTTGATATTTTTAAAAGAAATAACAACATTTATGAAAATATATTTCCAAACTAAAAATTAGTGTTTCATGATTACATTTTTTTTAATTTACAAAATTATAAAGGCAAAGTGCACATATAAAAGATTGTAGTCATGACAAACATATAGATTATGGGATCATGAGTTCCTTTTATACATAATGTCATAATTATTTAAATCAACAAAAAGATAGCATTTGAACCATCTAGTCTTATTATTAGAAATCGAATTGAATTGTGTCAAAATTTGATATATGCATACAAATATATTATTGTAGAAAAAAGATAAAATACATAATTATGTACTTACAGACTATAATTTCTGTATTGTTGTCATACTAAAATTATAATTTTGTTCTAAAAGTTGCAATGCTTGCCGAAAATCCTTTGAGGTTAATTTCGTTATATGATCAATACAAATTTGATCACTAAATATGATTTATTATTGAAATTTATCAAAGTAAAATCTTATTACTTCTACTAATTATAAAACAAGTGTTCTAGTTTTTGTCCAACATGTGTCTGTCTTTTATTTTGTGGAGCAACTACTTGAAGATGAATACAAACAAAAATATAGATTTCACAAAATTACTTTTGAGTCTAGTTTCATAAATTTTTCTTCAACATTGTTGTCTTTAAAATATATCAAATAATCACATTTCAATGTTGTTATGTAAAAATGAAATAAGTACACATGAAAATAGGTTTTCTGATTCAAAAAATGTATATATTAGTTGCACTTACATAAGTCTGAAATTAGGAAAAACATTACTTATATTTTTTCCATGTAGTCTTTTTTATCTCATAAAAAATACACAAATAATAGTTGTAACATTCAATTAGATATGAGAAACATATATGTAAATAACATGTTATAATAACTACTTAATAAATCACACAATTTATCACATAATTGAAAGAGACATTATTAATAGATGCACAAATTTGGCATCCATAGGATTACACATGTTTATATTGCTAAATGTAAAACTAATGCTTCTACGTATTGGTGAGTTCAACTACAATTTATTTTTGCAATACTTAGAGATTAGTTTTTATTCAATGCGCTCTCTAGCATGGAGAAAATATTGGCTTCATTAATTCTAGGGATATTAGATAGCCAACTAGGATGAAATGAATGAGAGGTACATGATGAGCCAGTAGCAATTGTGTTCTTGGCTATTAAGTCTGTTGAGCAATTGAATTATGAGACACATGATGTTATTTGTGCTTGGGATCTCCTTTAGTGAGAGCACTCACTCTTCTGGCATGTGGCATGAATTTGGGTGAGATGTCTATAGCTTGCTCAGGATCAGTGGAAGAGCCACATGGACACTAGGTGAGGCACATGCCCCACCTATGATTCTAATTTTAATATGAACTATGCACAAAATTGATGAAATATATATATATATATATATATATATGAAAAAGTCCATAGTCCCCCACCCTAAAGTATTGATTGTGCGTTGACAATATATGTGCCCCACTCTTTAATAATTTCTGACTACGCCATTTCTCAAGATGCAGACATCTTGTTGAGAGTTTGAAAAAACAAAAGAGGAGAACAAGTTCATCTTCTTGTAGACCTCTAAAGCGTGCAAAATCGCTTAGATTTCAGCAACAGGGAAGAGCTAGTTGTTACAAGAGCACCCTTATCGTACAAGGTCTCATCTGCATCATTGAGGGCATGGACACCAATGGCCACTATGATTGTCGTACAATATATGATTAATCGAATAATTTAAATTGGATTTTGTATCAATACACTTGTATTTATACCAAACGTATATATTTATAGTAAAATATGAAACAAAATTTATAATTATAGCTTATAAGTTTTCTGATGTTGCCAAAGTAAATTTATTAATATTTGCCATTATGTCAAGCATCCTTTGTGACATGTGTTAATATTTCAACAATATAAATGTAGTACTTAAATATGAACGAAAATAGAACTATGATCAAGTATAATCTTATTATTTCTACTAATGATAAAATAACATGTTACTATTTTTTTTTGCTAAGGTGTGTCTATCGCTTTTATCTAAGATACCTAACTTGAATGCACAATAGTAAGTTATAAATATAGATTAAATAAAATCTTTCTTCAATTCATTCTCTAATCATTTTCTTAAACATTGTCATCTTATGAAATTTATCAAATAATAGTTTTCAATGTTCTTATAGAAAAAAATAACAATGACACATGAAGACCTACTATAAATTCTTGAAAAGTATAAATATAATTGTAGATATAGAAGATTATAATCATGAAACTGTTTACTCAAGGTCAAGGTCAATTAGGTCAATGTTGACTCACGTCTAAATTCATTAAACCTGTGTTTTGATGATGACTAACCATTCCACATATTGGTGTCTAATGCTTCTACTTGAGTGATTTCAGATTAGGTATTGACACACTCCAAATGCCCTAACTTGCACATCTCAACTTGGAGAAAAGACAAGTCAAAGTCAATACAAGTGCACGTTTTTGTAATATGATGTAAATCCATTAGAGTCATGTTGTAAATCACTTGTAATGATTGTATGACTTGTAATTAAGCTTAGAAAAAATTAGGAGCACTTAGATCGAATGTTTAAGCACTCAAAAGCCATTTTCCAAAATTCACATCAGGTTGTTCATCGGTCGAGTTGCAAACTCGACCGATCCTGATTGGATCATGAAAATGACTTTTGATCAGTCAAGTTTACACTTCACAGAACTCGACCGATGGAGTACCTGACCAATTCGATTTTCATTGGTCGGTCGAGTTTCTCCAGGACAAACTCGACCGATGGTCTGAATATCGGCTTTGTCTTTTGCTCTATCAGTCGAGCTACCTTTATAGAAACTCGACCGATTGCACTGTACGAAAAAGTATAGAAAAGTGCTTCTAGCCATTGTGGAGTTTCAACAAGTGAAAATATATCCGTTGCAAGCCAAAAAAATGGCTAGTTTTTGGACCCAAGTGTTCCCAAAGGCTTCTAGGCATCCTTAATTATAAATAGGACCCCTTGTGCTTCATTCCAAGGTTGAGCATTCAATGCAAAACTCTATGTGAGGTTTCTATTATATAGTTGAGTGCTTCCTACAACCTTCTCTCTCTCTCTCTATGCTTAATCACTTGCTACATTTGTTAGAGTGAGTAGGAAATCTATAAGAGAGCTAGTCCTACATGTATATCTTGTGAGGATCTTACTTCCACCACCTCCCTATCTCTCATTTCAACCATGAAGATGAAGGTTCTCTATCTTGGCTAAGAGAGGTGAAGAAGAACAAGCGAAGTCATCCCTTAGTGAAGATCAAGGATGAAGACTTGGGGTAAGAGTTGGTAAGACCTTGGTGAAGGCAAAAGACTCCTTAAGTGATTAAGTCCTTGGTGGAAGCTTCTCTGAGTGGAGATGAAGTCAAAGGCGAAAGATCCAAGAAGAGTGGGTAATCCCTACAAGGATGAAGACTTATTTAAGAGTGGGTAAGTCCTTGGTGAAGGCCGAAGACTCATTGCAAAGTGGGTAAGTCCTTGGTAAGCTCGAAGACTCTTTGTATTGGATATTTAAGTCCTTTGGTTGGTCATGTATTGTATCTCTTATTGTTATGACCCATTTCAAGTTTATCCAGTAAGCACCATGATAACAACATCATTAAGTTAATTTGGAATAATTAAGTACTCATGTGATGATTAGTGCATCATCAAGTTAATCAAGCTAAGCTAAGTGCTTAAGATGTGATTAGTGTTTTGATTAGCTGAGACAAGCTAATCAACATGATTTCTCACTTCGAGGTTGTAGTGGTTTCCGTGCTTGAAAGTTTGCAATAGAAATCACCTTAATTGGACTTTCGACGCGGGAGTTATGGTTTTTTTAAGAAGTCCTGGACTTAGATGCAATTTTACCAATTATTGATTTGCTTAAGAGGGTCGGCTACCCTCCTCTTCTCCCCTATTCATTCCCGATAGAACAGGGAAGGCGGCGCCCAAGTGCAAGCCAAATCGCAGCAGCTAGGGTGGAGACGTGATGGCCGATTAAGCACCCCTAGCTTTGATTCAGCTGTGCTTCTCCTCCGCCACCTTCCTCTCCTTCTCCTTCTCTCTTTCTCCTCCTTTTCCCCTCGCCCTCCCGCGGCCTGATCCAGTGGTAGCGCCGGCCAGCAGCAGGCCGAACAAAAGAGGCGTGGTATCAAGTTGCTGAGCGCCGCCTCCAACTCTTCCTTTCTTCCTCTTCTTTCCTTCCTCCCTAGTTCCGCCCACTTGCAGCCTACCTAGCCGCGGTACCACAGCCAGCTTGGGCGTCGACCTGCTGCACAAAGCAGCAGCCACAACAATGGCCGTAGCTAGGGCCGGTGGCTAGGAGCCTTCTTGGGCGCAACCAATACTTGGAATCAGCCGCCTGGAACTTGGCCAAGAGGTCCGTGCAAGAGTCTGTTGCCATCTTGCCTCGAATTAGCACCCAACCGAGCCTCCCTTTTCACCTGTGTGTGAAGGAGCTGCTGCTTGCAGCAGCATGATCGACTGGGAATAACCTGGGTGTAAGAGGCATTAAGGATAGGTAATTCTGACTTCGACTTAAGGTCCAAATCATGAATTCGTAGTCTTAGCTTAAGACTTAGTTTTTAATCGAGTTCATCTTCTATGAGATTTCCATCTCTGTGCAGGTTGCACAGCGTGCAAATCAGTTTGCACGGCGTGCAAAGTTGCAGAAAAGTAGAATAAAGGTGCACTGAAGGTGCACGGCGTACAGCCCAAGTGCACGGCATGCACGCTGCTGTAAAGGGCAGAATTAGGCGTGGTTGTGGACGTTTTTCGGTGTATACGAACACACCGAAGTGGGTGAGTAGTAGTTCATTTAGTAATCATTATTTAACTCATTTTAGATGTTTAATTACTTCTGTATCAATTGATATAACTTCTAAACAGTGTAGTATATACAATAGAATATGTTAGATTCATTGGAATTGAATTACGTGATATGCTTAACGAAAGTGATGAAATTTCCTATATTATAGTTGTAAGATGTTTACTAATTTCAAAATAGATGTTTGGCATCGAAACTGGATAAATGATACTGAATCATGTTTAAGGATGATAAAGAATATATATTTGCTTCATGTATTATTCAGATTGTGCAATATGCATGAAATGTGATATTCCTGTTTAAATGTTTATTTTGTTAATCAGTTAATAGACCTAGATGCCCTAACACCGTAGAACCCCTTAGACAGGTCTGCAACTTTGGGGTGAAACTCGTGTTGCAACATCATTCGCGCTTGTGTCACGGACAAACGAGGAAAGAGAGGCAGTGTCCAACAACAATCGTGCTTGTGTCACGATGGCACTGCGATAACAAAAAGAAAACTTGGTTATCTAACACCATTCGTGCTTGTGTCACGAAGGTAACCCTGTGACTCTCCGCCGGTGTACTCAGGTTAAAGGAGAAGTCTGGAGCACACGTGGTTGTGCAGCACACGTGGTTGTGCGTTGAGGCCGAGGAGCCTGGGTCCTGTGCAGACCAGGACGAGTAGTCAGACTTAGCACTTCCCTGGTGTGTCGCTAAGTCTTGTACGGTGGGACTGTAGCATGGACTTGTTGCGGATCTTTATATGCAGAGTACATTGCATATATTTAGGGCATAATAATAAAATGAATAAATAATCAAGTAGGTTCACAGTAAATTTATATAACTGTTCATTTACCTGAAATACCAGTTGATGCTTAGAAATGTGATTAATATCTGTATATCTGCTATGTTATTAGAACTGCCTTGTTTAGTTCTGCATTTATGTTTATTTTCAGTTAATAAACCTGACGAGTTGTTTAGTGATAGCTAAGCAAAATGCTATTCACTGAGCGAGTAGGCTCATACCTCTACTCAAAACATTTTCAGGTTATAATCAGCAGCAGGAAATCTGAAGGATCGTTTCATCCTTACGCCTAGTCTGTAGAAGGAATATGTAGTTAGTAGTTAGAGGTCTCTTAGTCCTTTCCCCTCGATCTTCGGGACAAGGTGTGAGTGAGAGAGAGAATGTGTACAGAGATGTAAATTAACTGTTATACTTTATTTTAAGTCAAACAATGTAAAATGCTGTAGACCCTGTTTATATTGCTAATCAGTTAATAAAGATGTTTCCGTAGTTTGTTTAGTTTCATTTTACAGCATAAATCAGATTTTTCTATTAATATCTTTAAAATGTTTTAAAAAGTGAAGAGTGGTTGGCTTATGTGTAAATCCCATCCTGCTGTGTCCTAATCTTGTGGTTTGTGGTTAATGTGAGATTGGGGCGTGACAATTTTGGTATCAGAGCTTTGGTTTGAGTACATAGTTACTCAAGGTCAGGGGACGATAAGAGACCAATAGGATTAAGGTTTAGGTGTCTTTCTTCTATCTGTAATTTTCTAACAGGAAGTGTTCTGTTATATTATTGCAGATAGCAGGAAGAGGATGTGGTCACGAGAATCAAGTAATGAGCTTAAGATGAGTCGTTAAGGATCATTAGGGTCAAAAGATAAGGTTATAAGTAAGACGAATAATGAATGATGTGTTTTTAGCTCTGGGAGGTCTGAGTGTTTAGATACCCTGGCCAGGTGTCTGAGTACTTAGATTGACCAGTATCAAGCTACTCTGTCTGTTCTTCTCTGGATGCCCTGGCAGGTATACAGAGGAAGGATAGGCTAGAGGAAAACCCTAGAAATCTTAGGGTTATGAAATAAGAAATTTATATAGGAACAAGAGATTACATATAGGATGCGACATAACTCTTACTTGATTTTACTTATTTGATATAGAGACCACTAGAAATGCTCTTATATGCATGAAATTAAATTGTTCAGTTTGTAAAGCAAATATGATTCTTTTATATTGTTGTGTCGTGAAGTGAATTGTTTAATGTTTGTTTTCTTTGTATTAAAGTAGACCCGAAATCATGTATAAATGAGTTGCCCTAAGTGGATATTCTTTCCACATGTTTAAGATTAATAGGGGTTTATTAATCCCGAGTAGCTCTTGGCTTCAGGACTACAGGTTCGGCCTGGTCCGGCTGGCAGGATGCGTTACTTGGATCTAATGACTCCTAATAACAGTAAAATAAGAATAGACTCTGGATGATTTAGACCCGTAATATAGTGAGAATATATATACATTAGGATGTTTTAACTACGATAAGAAGTCTAAATGTTCCTTGTTCTTGAGAATTAGGATTTTGAGAAGCATAGACCCTAATCGGCCCAAAATAGGATTTTGATGATACATAAACACAAATTTGATAAGTAAAGTGTCTCAGCAA
Source organism: Alisma plantago-aquatica (assembly GCA_963693085.1). Classification (NCBI taxonomy): domain Eukaryota; kingdom Viridiplantae; phylum Streptophyta; class Magnoliopsida; order Alismatales; family Alismataceae; genus Alisma; species Alisma plantago-aquatica. The sequence continues at coordinate 1,209,705,773 of OY856410.1, read as the reverse complement.
ATGATTTTTTGTATTTTATGTGTAACTCTGATTTAGCTCAATTTTGGATATGATTTGGATATATGAAATATAAACAACATTGGAAAATATCAAAATTCTTGAAGAATGCTCTGACCTGTTTATCGGTCGAGTTTCAAACTCGGCCGATCACATTTTCAGATTTATATAGCAGTGTTGTAATTGAATTTTATCTTTTTATTGGTATATCCAATTGATCTCAAATTTTAACTGTGCTTGAAAAATACAATTTTAGACACTCTGTTAAATTGGTGAAATTTTTGGATGACTTTTGACCTCTACAGTAAGGGTGTCGCCGAGTTTGTAACTCAGCCGAACCTGCTGCAGACTGCAATATAGCAGTGCACTATTTCATTTTAGTTAATTATTGGTAACTTGAAATGATCTGCAATTTTTACTGGAGGTCTGAAACTTCATTATAAACAACATATACAATTTCCAGAATTTTTGGAGCTTCTGTTAGCTGTTTAATAAACGAATTACAGAAACTATTGTAAAAACTGAATTTTCAGCCATATAATTAAAGTTGAGTGTTGGGTTAATATGTCATTGACCCAAGCAACTCAATTTGATCTATATGATCGATCACACATACACACAATAATGCTATGTTACTGATATAGACCAAAACCCTAGAATGATTAAAGTTGTAGTAGTTTAAGGGATATCATTAGTAATGTAACCTTGAATACTAGTAACTTTGTAAAATAAGATCTTGAGATTTGTTCTATGAAAAGTAAACTGGCTTTGATAGTGATCTAGGGTTTTGAGATAGATAATCTGAACGGTACATGAGCAATATGTAATGACTTAGAGAAAAGAGTAAGACATAAATCTAAAATATAACTATAAGAAAGTAGCATAGAAATCGGAGTATTATCTAATATTTGATCTGAAGATAGTTGATGTAGTTCATGTTTTTAAGACATGGTGTCACTATCTTTATGATGTGACAGTAGATTATCACCCTGGTAAGGAGAATGTGGTAGCTAATGCTTTCAACAACTAATGCATTCTCTATGGCAGGTTTCAATAGAGACCTGTTAGTAGAAATGTGGAAGTTGAACTTAGGCTTAGGGGTGACAACACAAAGTGATTTGATTGTATAGGTGTAAGTTAAGCCTACTTCTTATGATCATATCAAGGAACTACTATAGGGTGATAGTGAGTTAAACCAGACTATGCATGACATGTTGTGTGTACCTCGAGATAGTGTAAATTTCTTTTAAGGGGAAAAGGCTGAAAGAAAAGATTTTTATGGAAGTGTATGTATTGATGTATGCTATGATAGCAGGAAACACTAAGATGTATATGAATTCCAAGTAGTTGAAACGAATGGTCAGATATGCAGAAGAATGTAGCTAAGTATGTGGTTAAAAGTAGTGTATATTAGTAGGTTAAAGCTGAACCCTAGAAATATATAGCTACCTTGTAATCTTTTTCTATACCTGAATGAGAATGGGAATTTACCAAAATGGATTTTGTGATAAGATTTACCCAGGACACCTAGAGGTTGTGATTTGATATGAATGATTGTGGATTGACTAATTTAGTCTGCTCGCTTTCTTCATATTAAGTCAACCTTTGATGTCTCGAAACTTGACTAAGATATACATGGATGAAATAATTAGGTTGCATGGCAATTCAGTTTCAATCATATCTTATTGAGATCCTAAATTCACATCTAGGTTGTGGAAACAGTTGCATCGTGCTTCGGGTAAAAAGTTAAGATTCAGTGTAACCTTTTCATCCGCAGACGGATGGCTAGTCTGAGAGAACCATTCAGACTCTTGAGGACATGCTGAGAGCATGTGTTTTGCTTTTCGGTGAAAGTAAGAATGAATATTTAAGTCTTATAGAGCTTGCCTAATGTGAATGTTGAGATTAGAAATACACAACTTATAATGGTACGGTTTGATTATAAACCCAGGCAATACAAATTTGGTAAACCATTAGGTGCATGATTTCAAGATAGTAAGATAGCATTAAAATATGCAAATAAACCTAGTTGCATGCTTCCTGTTATGTTAACGTGTGTGACCTAACATTTACATGAATTGGCACATTTCTCTGAGATAATATTAGAAATTCTCAAGTACTATTAATTATTTGTGTTATGATATGTAAGCAACTCTTAATTGAGTTATGTGATGCACAAACCAGGAATTTGGTTAATATGCACGTACTTCGAGAAATTTTAGACAATTGATAAATATTACAGATGGTTTCTTATAGGTGAAGTAAATTACACTTATTGGTGTAATAAGATGTTCAATTACATGAATTCAGTATGTATGTGCCAAAATTGATTTGAGTTTGGGATATTTATGAATTTTAAATTTGCATGCATGCATGATATAAAGATTACTCAGTAATTACAATAATTTTGAATGTACTGCTCTGCCAGTTTTAGAATGATACCGTATTGTGATTTGAATTGCAATCAAACAGATGAGATGATGGAAACCCTAAGAGTAGGGTGTTGCCATGTGATTAGTGAATGAGATAACCCTAAGAGTAGGGTGTTGGCATGTGATGAATGAACAAGGCAAATGAAACCCTAAGGATGGGGTGTACAATGAATCAAGTATTTTGATATCAATTCTCAGTATGAGATGTAGTGATGTTTCACAGTTAATTGCATGATTTTATTTTAGTACCAAGTTGACATGCATTCTGTTTATTTAAGAATTTGTAGTTTGTTTGCATAAATAGTATAATAATTTCTCGGTAATTACCATAAATTGAGATATTGTTATAACAGTTCTACAAAGACAATGTTTTGTGGTTTGATCTGGAATCAGATCAGATGTGTTCTAGGTTGAGGGACCAATACAGATGGTTGATCAGAGGATCAAGAAAACTCAAGAATCATGAGATACCTTTAAAGAAGGTTTTGTGGAGAAACTACAACCTAGAGGGAGCCACATGGGAGTTTTGGGATAGATGTGCGTAACAAGTTTCCTTTTCTCTTTTAGGAATTTTGGGACGAAATTCTTGTAAGGGGGGGAGATTGTTATGACCCATTTCAAGTTTATCCAGTAAGCACCATGATAACAACATCATTAAGTTAATTTGGAATAATTAAGTACTCATGTGGTGATTAGTGCATCATCAAGTTAATCAAGCTAAGCTAAGTGCTTAAGATGTGATTAGTGTTTTGATTAGCTGAGACAAGCTAATCAACATGATTTATCACTTCGAGCTTGTAGTGGTTTCCGTGCTTGAAAGTTTGCAATAGAAATCACCTTAATTGGACTTTCGACGCGGGAGTTATGGTTTTTTTAAGAAGTCCTGGACTTAGATGCAATTTTACCAATTATTGATTTGCTTAAGAGGGTCGGCTACCCTCCTCTTCTCCCTTATTCATTCCCGATAGAACAGGGAAGGCGGCGCCCAAGTGCAAGCCAAATCGCAACAGCTAGGGTGGAGACGCGATGGCCGATTAAGCACCCCTAGCTTCGATTCAGCTGTGCTTCTCCTCCACCACCTTCCTCTCCTTCTCCTTCTCTCTTTCTCCTCCCTTTCCCCTCGCCCTCCCGCGGCCTGATCCAGTGGTAGCGCCGGCCAGCAGCAGGCCGAACAAAAGAGGTGTGGTATCAAGTTGCTGAGCGCCGCCTCCAACTCTTCCTTTCTTCCTCTTCTTTCCTTCCTCCCTAGTTCCACCCACTTGCAGCCTACCTAGCCGCGGTACCACAGCCAGCTTGGGCATCGACCTGCTGCACAGAGCAGCAGCCACAACAATGGTCGTAGCTGGGGCCGGAGGCTAGGAGCCTTCTTGGGTGCAACCAATACTTGGAATCAGCCGCCTGGAGCTTGGCCAAGAGGTCCATGCAAGAGTCTGTTGCCATCTTGCCTCGAATTAGCACCCAACCGAGCCTCCCTTTTCACCTGTGCGTGAAGGAGCTGCTGCTTGTAGCAGCATGATCGACTGGGAATAACCTGGGCGTAAGAGGCATTAAGGATAGGTAATTCTGACTTCAACTTAAGGTCCAAATCATGAATTCGTAGTCTTAGCTTAAGACTTAGTTTTTAATCGAGTTCATCTTCTATGAGATTTCCATCTCTGCGCAGGTTGCACGGCGTGCAAAGTTGCAGAAAAGTAGAATAAAGGTGCACTGAAGGTGCACGGCGTACAGCCCAAGTGCACGGCGTGCACGCTGCTGTAAAGGGCAGAATTAGACGTGGTTGTGGACGTTTTTCGGTGTATACAAACACACCGAAGTGGGTGAGTAGTAGTTCATTTAGTAATCATTATTTAACTCATTTTAGATGTTTAATTACTTCTGTATCAATTGATATAACTTCTAAACAGTGTAGTATATACAATAGAATATGTTAGATTCATTGGAATTGAATTACGTGATATGCTTAACGAAAGTGATGAAATTTCCTGTATTATAGTTGCAAGATATTTACTGATTTCAAAATAGATGTTTGGCATCGAAACTGGATAAATGATACTGAATCATGTTTAAGGATGATAAAGAATACATATTTGCTTCATGTATTATTCAGATTGTGCAATATGCATGAAATGTGATATTCCTATTTAAATGTTTATTTTGTTAATCAGTTAATAGACCTAGATGCCCTAACACCGTAGAACCCCTTAGACAGGTCTGCAACTTTGGGGTGAAACTCGTGTTACAACATCATCCGTGCTTGTGTCACGGACAAACGAGAAAAGAGAGGCAGTGTCCAACAACAATCGTGCTTGTGTCACGATGGCACTGCGATAACAAAAAGAAAACTTGGTTATCTAACACCATTCGTGCTTGTGTCACGAAGGTAACCCTGTGACTCTCCGCCGGTGTACTCAGGTTAAAGGAGAAGTCTGTAGCACACGTGGTTGTGCAGCACACGTGGTTGTGCATTGAGGCCGAGGAGCCTGGGTCCTGTGCAGACCAGGACGAGTAGTCAGACTTAGCACTTGCCGGGTGTGTCGCTAAGTCTTGTACGGTGGGACCGTAGCATGGACTTGTTGCGGATCTTTATATGCATAGTACACTGCATATATTTAGGGCATAATAATAAAATGAATAAATAATCAAGTAGGTTCACAGTAAATTTATATAACTGTTCATTTACCTGAAATACCAGTTGATGCTTAGAAATGTGATTAATATCTGTATATCTGCTATGTTATTAGAACTGCCTTGTTTAGTTCTGCATTTATGTTTATTTTCAGTTAATAAACCTGACGAGTTGTTTAGTGATAGCTAAGTGAAATGCTATTCACTGAGCGAGTAGGCTCATACCTCTACTCAAAACATTTTCAGGTTATCATCAGCAGCAGGAAATCTGAAGGATCGTTTCATCCTTACGCCTAGTCTGTAGAAGGAATATGTAGTTAGTAGTTAGAGGTCTCTTAGTCCTTTCCCCTCAATCTTCAGGACAAGGTGTGAGTGAGAGAGAGAATGTGTACAGAGATGTAAATTAACTGTTATACTTTATTTTAAGTCAAACAATGTAAAATGTTGTAGACCCTGTTTATATTGCTAATCAGTTAATAAAGATGTTTCCGTAGTTTGTTTAGTTTCATTTTACAGCATAAATCAGATTTTTCTATTAATATCTTTAAAATGTTTTAAAAAGTGAAGAGTGGTTGGCTTATGTGTAAATCCCATCCTGTTGCGTCCTAATCTTGTGGTTTGTGGTTAATGTGAGATTGGGGCGTGACACTTATAATGAAGGTGAAAGGTTAAGAAATCCTAGAGGTTGACCTCTCTAGGTAGTTGACTGACTGACTTCTAGTTTGTAGAGTGGAATCACTCTAAAATATCATGTCAACTTGTGTATGTTCAATCTCTCTCTCCCTTGCTATGCATGTTTTAGTTGCACTCAAATTTCCTATTTAGCAACCTTATCTTGTAATATATCTTGAAGGTCTAATGAATTTTAGCCAAGCACTATGAAGGTGCCTATTCTATAGTTGAATGATCCTACAACCTCCTCTCTCTCTCTCTAAGCTTAATCACTTGCTACATCCATTAGAGTGAGTAGGAGATTTGTAAGAGAGTTCGTCCTACATATATATATTGTGAGGCTCTCACTTCCACCACCTCCCTATCTCTCATTTCAACCACGAAGATGAAGGTTCTCTCTCTTGGATAAGAGGGCTGAAGAAGAACAAGGGAAGGAATCCCTTGGTGAAGATCAAGGTTGAAGACTTGGTGCAAAAGTGCGTAAGCCCTTGGTGAAGGCAGAAGACTCCTTACTCAAGTGGGTAAGTCCATGGTGGAAGCTTCTCTGAGTGAAGGTAAAGTCAAAGGCTGAAGATGTAAGAAGAGTAGGTAATCCCTACAAGGCTGAAGTCTTGTGCAAGAGTGGGTAAGTCCTTGGTGAAGGCCGAAGACTCATTGCAAAGTGAGTAAGTCCTTCGTAAGGTTGAAGACTCTTTGTATTGGATAGGTAAGTCCTTTGGTGGTCATGTATTGTATCTCTTATAATGAATATAATGAAGGTGCAAGGTTAAGAAATCCTAGAGGTTGACCTCTCTAAGTAGTGGACTGACTCACTTCTAGTTTGAAGTGTGGAACCACTCTAAATATCTTGTCAATTGGTGTATGTTAAATCTCTCTCTCCCTTGCTATGCATGTTTTAGTTGCACACAAATTTCCTATTTAGCAACCTTATCTTGTGGTATATCTTGAAGGTCTAATGAATTTTGTTTAAGTGCATTCAGTTTTATTCACCCCCTCTAGAGCATCTAATCACCCATCTAGGATCCAACAATTGGTATCAGAGTGGGCTTCTCCAAGCATACTTCAATAAGTAAGAGAATATGGGTGACTACCAAGGTGGGAGATACTTGATCAACCTTCCAATCTTTGATGGGAGCAATTTCCTCTATTGGAGAAGAAGGCTTCAATTCTACATCCAAGGATCAAGTCTTGAGATGTGGTAAATGGTGAACAGCCCATACAAGCTAACAAAGACAAATATTGAAGAATGGGATGATGCTACCTTGAAGAAAAGCAACCTTGAATGCTAGAGCCATGCACATCCTCTAAGCCTCTATGACCCCCACCGAGTTCAACCGGATTTCTTCATGTGAAATAGCCTATGAGGTATGGAGAAAGCTATGCATCACTTATGAGGGGACAAATTAAGTGTAGGAAAGTAAATTCTACATGCTCAAAGGGATGCTTGAGAATTTTAAGATGGGAAATGAGGAGAAGATAGCCAACATGTACTCAAGGCTAAATACCATTATGAATGGTCTTGCTGTTCTAGGACATCCTATGTCTAGAGGAGAGATCAACTCAAAGATCCTTAGAACTTTTCCCAAGAGGTGGGAACCTAAGGTGACTTCCATTGAAGAAGTAAGGTCTCTTAAGGATATTCCTATTGAAGAGCTCATGAAGAACTTAAGAGAATGAAGAAGCACATGAAGCCACACTTGACAAGAGGAAGGAAGTTGAAAGACAAGAAGAGAAAGAACTCAAGAGAATGAAGAAGGCTGAAATCAAAGCTCAAATCAAGGCTATTGTTGGTTAAGCTTCTCCATCCTCTCAAGTTAAAGAAGATGCCATGTACTCTAAGGGTAAACTCTACAAAGGTAAGTACTCCTCCATCTGGTGCTTCACATGTGGAAAGAAGGGTCACTACAAGGAAGATTGCCCACTAGGCAAAAAGACCCATCTTCATAAGAGAAGAGAAGAGAAGTACAAGAAGAAGGAGAAATGACACTCAAGCTCAAGTGGCTCCTCCAACTCAAGCTCAAGTGACTCCTCCAACTCAAGCTCAAGTGGCTCCTCCAACTCAAGCTCAAGTGAAGAATCAAGTGAAGAGTCAAGTGGAAGATCAAGCTCTAGTGAAGAAGGAGAATGTCATTTTGCTCTCATGGCATCAACAAGTAAGGACTCAAGTGAGGTAAATCTAAACTCTTTAGATAAAGAAACTTTGATTGCTATTATTCATGATACTTGTGCCTTTCTTAAGTCTTATAAAAGGAAAAAGAAAAATCTTGCTAGAATTGTTGATAATTTTCATGTAGAACTAGATGATCTCGAACATGCTAATTCTTTCTTGCTTGATGAAAAAATGCTTGTCTTAGCCAAATAGACCCTCTTAAACTTGAAAATGCTAGTTTGCTTGATAAGATTTGATTTCTTGAAGCCCAACCTCTTATGCCTAGTTCAAATGAAGAACATACTTTAATTGTTGATTCTCTCATGCATGATATTGATGTTCTTAAATCTGAAAACAAGGACAAAGATTTTGTTTTCAAGGATTAGAATCTGAAAATGGTGTTTATCTTTGTACGGTTGCTTTGCTTGAAATAGAAAATGCATCCTTGCTTGCTAAAATGAATGTGCTTGAATATTGTTCTAGTTCTACTAGTAGAGAGAATGATGTTTCTTCTCTTCATATTGCTAGAGATTCTTATTTAACTAAAGCTCTTTGCTTAGAAAATGATCTTTTGCATGCTAGAGATAATATCAATCATTTATCTTCTACTATTACTTCTCTTATGCATGATAATGATAGTTTGAGATCTTCTTTGCAAAGATTCTTAGTTGGTAAAAGGAATCTTAATGATATCCTACACCATACTACTAAACAAATTTGTAGACATGGTTTAGGATATGATAGTATTAAAAGGAACAACAAAGGTAAAGGACCTCCAATATTCCTTGGAGAATCCTCTAGTTCCAAGACTATGGGTGCATGCAACTATTGCAATGATATTGGCCATTATTCTACTTGTTGTCCTTTTAGGAAAGCACCCAAGAGCAATAGGACTTGGGTTTCTAAGCTAACCCCTCTGGACCCAAAAACATGATTGGGGACCATTTCATCTTTCTTCTTGTAGGTACTTGCAAATGGATTGACTTGAGCCATTGAATTGCAAACTGACTTCTCAATCCACATGAAAGAAGAAAGTTGAGATGTGTATGAGGTGAAAACAAGTGGAAAAGCAATGCTAAGCACAAAGGTAATGTTTTTATTGCTTATAACCAATCCTAACTTGTTTTTTTCAAGATAGTGTGCACTATACATATGGTTTTTGAGTTAAAAGTGGTATTTTTGTGTTTATCTTCACACCCTTGCTCAAAAACTGTTTCAAATGCTTTTATAGTGCATTAATAACTTGCTTACACATGTTTGGATATGTTTTGTATTTTTACCATGCCATTAAATATGTTTTTATGAAATATATGTGCTTTTTGACAGCAGCTTTGTTGATCGAGTTTGTCCTATTTGAAACTCAACCAATCGGCACCAATGGGTGTTGCCAACAAATGTCATCGGTTGAGTTTTCAATACACAGAACTCGACCGATAACACTGTGCACAAAATACACAGTTGGTTTATTGAATGAGAATTTCCCTCTCAACTAGTTTTTCTCAACCAATAGCCTTATTCTTGGGTACTCTCATTTGGTACCTTTATATATGCATATTGCCATGTTCAAAATTTCCTATCTTGATTACAACTCTATCTCTCTAATTGCTCTAAATTGGTATATCTATATGTTGCAATTACTTGCTTTGAGTTGTTTTGCAGGTTTTGATGATGATCTCTTTGGATCTCTTGGTTTTGTCTAAAATTGCTTCCATTGTACTCTAACTTGCTACATCTATCTAGGTGTATATCTTGTTTTGATACAACCTTGAGGTTCTTAGTGGTGATCATCTTTTGGTAATGATGCATACTTGTTATGTGAGTTATATCCGTTCATGCTTCTAAAATTGCTTATCTCTTTGTTTGGATATATCTCTACATCTACTCATAGCTTGATCTATCTTGTGTATCTTTTGGTATCTCTTTCTATGACCTAGATCCTACTAGTGGTCCTAACTTGTGATAATATCTACTAGTAGTTCACTACATGTAGTTCTAACCTTGTTTATAATTGTTAACATTGCTCATCTAGTGGTATTTCACTATATGCTATGCTTGTATCTTGTCTCATACATGCTCAAGCTTGTTCCTTGAATTGCATATCTACTATCTTGAGTTGCCTGCATAACATTGTGATGCAGGGTATATAGATCTACATTATATGTAGATATTGGAGTATTTTTGGATTTTATGCAGATTTTGTTCCAGTTTCAGTTTTTGGTGCAAGACTAGTGTTTTTTATGCAGAAACGACCTTCTGAGCAAGGCTCATCACTTTACCATGAGCCCTGACACTTTTTGGGCAAATTATGTCATCTTGAGGGTCAAAATTGCAATTTATAGTTTTTTCTACAACACTTTATCTTGCATTATGGGTTGTTCGCTTTAACTTACTTTTCTTTCTATGCTTGGACAAGCCCCTATTTGTGCTCTTCTACTCTCCTTATATAAATTTTTGTTATCTCCTTTCTCTTAACAAGTGGTGTTTCTTATTTCTTCATACCCCCACTTTTTGAAATGACAACGGGAGAGAAAGTTAGGTCTTCTTTTGACAAAATAGGGAGAAGGCATGTCTTACATGAAGAGAAGAAGCATGTCCATATAAAGGGGAGAAGGTAAATAGGAGAAGACGTATATCTGTAGAAACACTTATGAGTAGAAGACATAGTATTCAATAAATGTTATGAAAGCTAACCATGCAGGCAAAATATCATCAATTGAGGGGGAGTATGAGAACTCCATGTGCATCAATTGAGGGGGAGCATATGAGCTCAATCCTATTGAAACCTCTAGGTTTCTCTAAAGGTATGATTTTACTTAAAAGCTTTCAATACATTTATGGAATGGTTTGTCATATTCAAAAAGGGGGAGAATGTTGACTCAAGGTCAATTAGGTCAATGTTGACTCATGTCTAAATTGACTAAACTTGTGTTTTGATGATGACTAACCATTCCACATATTGGTGTCTAATGTTTCTACTTGAGTGTTTTTAGATTAGGTATAGACAAACTCCAAATGCCCTAACTTGTGCATCTAAACTTGGAGAAAAGACAAGTCAAAGTCAATACAAGTTCACATTTTTGTAATATGATGTAAATCCATTAGAATCATGTTGTAAATCACTTGTAATGATAGTATGACTTGTAATTAAGCTTAGAAAAAATCAAGAGAAGTTAGATCGAATGTTTAAGCACTCAAAAGACATTTTCCAAAATTCACATCAAGTTGTTCATCGGTCGAGTTGCAAACTCGATCGATCCTGATTGGATCTTAAAAATGACTTTTGATCGGTCGATTTTACACTTCACAGAACTCAACTGATGGAGTACCTAACCAATTTGATTTTCATTGGTCGGTCGAGTTTCCCCAGGACAAACTCGACCGATGGTCTGAATATCAAATTTGTCTTTTACTCTATCGGTCGAGTTACCTTTATAGAAACTCAACTGATTGCACTGTACGAAAAAGCCCAGAAAAGTGCTTCTAGCTGTTGTGGAGTTGCAACAAGTGAAAATTAATCTGTTGCAAGCCATAAAATGGCTAGTTTTTGGCCGCAAGTGTTCCCAAAGGCTTATAGGCATCCTCAACTATAAATAGTACCCCTTGGACTTCATCCCATGGTCATCCAAGCACTATGAAGGTCCCTATTCTATAGTTGAGTGATCCTACAACCTCCTCTCTCTCTCTAAGCTTAATCACTTACTACATTCATTAGAGTGAGTCGGATATTTGTAAGAGAGTTCGTCCTACATGTATATCTTGTGAGGCTCTCACTTCCATCACCTCCCTATCTCTCATTTCAACCATAAAGATGAAGGTTCTCTCTCTTGGCTAATAGGGGTGAATAAGAACAAGGGAAGGTGTCCCTTGGTGAAAATCAAGGCTGAAGACTTGGAGCAAGAGTGGGTAAGCCCTTGGTGAAGGAAGAAGACTCCTTGCTCAGGTGGGTAAGTCCTTGGTGGAAGCTTCTCTAAGTGAAGGTGAATTCAAAGGCTGAAGATCTAAGAAGAGTGGGTAATCCCTGCAAGGCTGAAAACTTGTGCAAGAGTGGGTAAGTCCTTGGTGAAGGCCGAAGACTCATTGCAAAGTGGGTATGTCCTTGGTAAGGTTGAAGACTGTTTGTATTGGACACGTAAGTCCTTTGGTGGTCATGTATTGTATCTCTTATAATGAATATAATGAAGGTGCAAGGTTAAGAAATCCTAGAGGTTGACCTCTCTAGGTAGTGGACTGACTCACTTCTAGTTTGAAGTGTGGAACCACTCTAAATTGCTTGTTAATTGGTGTATGTTCAATCTCTCTCTCCCTTGCTATGCATGTTTTAGTTGCCCACAAATTTCTTATTTAGCAACCTTATATTGTGATTTATCTTGAAGGTCTAATGAATTTTGTTTAAGTGCATTCATCTCTATTTGTTGGCTAAATGGACATCTATAAATCCCTTTGTTTTGATTATGACAAACATTTCATTATTATTGATCTAACGAGCTACTTGAGTGTGCAAATTTCAGGTGGATGACAAAGCAACTAGGGAAATCCATATGCTTACATGTTTATGTTTTCATGAAATGTAATCGCCTTGTAAAAGCTTGTACAAATATATAATGTACAAGTACTTAGATTTCATGTAAATCAAGCGTTAGATTTTCCCTAGCTAAACACCACATTTAGATAGGTCATCCCCTTCAAATAAAGTCACATATGCACACTCATACACACATTTAGTGGTTCAATTAAAAGATTGAAACAGGGTCTATCTCGGTCGACTAACTCCTCGACCGAGACACTCTCGGTCGACAATCTTCTCGACCGAGAAAGATCCAAAGTAGCCGTTAGACACAACTGACAAGGTAGTTGGCAGTTGGAGATAGACGTTGCAAATCACTTGATCCAGAGAGCCTGTCGGTCGACAAAACTTCGACCGAGTAGGTATCTTGGTCGACCATTCCTCGACCGAGATGAACTCTGACAGCAACTGCAGAGTAAATTAATTAGTTGTTGCTAAAGCAACAAACTTGTACCTAACGGCTAGTTAAGCACTTAGAAACCCCTAGAAGTTGTCTAGAACGTCCTTAAGCATCCTTAGACCATTCCTATAAATAGGACAAGCCATAGGACACTCAAATACACTTGTTACACTTGAGAAATCCTTGAGCATACTTTGAGCAATCTGTTTGTGAGCAATTTGAGCATTGTGACAATTGGATACTTCCTTCCTTAGTTCAAAATTCGTGTCCTATAGGCTAACATCTCCTACCCATTGCAATCACAAGTCCATACACTTGGCTAGGAGATCTATACGCTTGATCTAGGCAAATCAAGCCTTGGGCTACAAAGGATAAGTTGTAATTTCCTTTTTCCTTTCTTGTTCTCTATTACTGTTTGTACTCTCCTTGCTACTCCTAGGTTGGAGGCTGCGGATTGGAGAGGGTGGAGATCTTCTTGGTGAAGAAGGCGACCTTGAGCTACTTCAGAAGGCTGGTGCAACGGGAGGTTACTTCTAGAGAGGAAGGCTACTTCAAGGGGGAGCTTGAAGTTACTTCAAGAAGGCTACTTCAAGGGGGAGCTTGAAGTTACTTCAAGAAGGCTACCTCAAGTTGGTGCACCTACTTCAAGGGAAGGTTGTTCAAGGGGTGTAAAGGAAAGTATTGTATTTTGTATAAATCCTTGAGAAGGTAATAAAATAAATACTTTCAAAATCCCGGTTGGGTAAGCAACCGGGTAGTGGACTAACAACTTTAGTATTTGCTAAAGTTGGAACCACTCTAAACACCTGTCTCCTTCTTCCAATTTCAATTGTGGTTGTTTGAGCTCAATAAATTGTTAAAATTATTTAAAAACTCTATTCACCCCCTCTAGTGTTTTTCAATTGGTATCAGAGCAGGCTTCAAGGAACCCTAACAAGGTCTTGAAGAAATGGGTGACGGAGTGCTCAACAACCTTAACCTTAAAGGGACACTTGTTGCTAGGCCTCCAGCGTTCGATGGAACAAACTACCAATATTGGAAGAGAAGGATGCAGTTCTACTTCCAAGGCATCAATTGGGACTTATGGAGAATGGTGTCAACCCCATATGAGCTCCCTCAAACTCAATTTGCAGAATGGGATGCAAATACGGTAAAACTGGCTCAAATGAATGCAAAAGTTGTAAGCATTTTATATTGTTCTATTTCGGTAGGAGAATTTAATAGAATATCTAATTGTGACACAGCCTATGATATTTGGCATAGACTGTCCATAACCTATGAAGGTACAGTCCAAGTCAAAAATTCCAAAATTAGCATGTTTAAATAAAAGTTTGAACACTTTCGTATGGATCCTGATGAATCTATTAGTGAAATGTTTGCAAAATTCTCTACTATTGTTAATGGTTTAAGTGCCCTAGGAAAACCTGTCCTTGAAGACGATCAGGTATCAAAAATCCTTCGATCACTCCCTCCAAAATATAAGCCAAAGGTGACAGCCATTGAAGAAGCAAACAACCTCACTCGACTGAAAATGGAGCAACTTATTGGAAACCTAGAAGCTCATGAAGCAACCCTAGAATAGGAGGAAAGAAGAGCACGTAAACTTCAGCAAGGAAAGAAGAAGGATGTGGCTCTAAAAGCTTCAAAAGTCATCACACAAGAAAGTGAGGAGTCAAGTGAAGAAGAAGGAGAAGAAGCCTTGATCGTCAACGGTAAGAAATACAAAAGATTTAAATCTAAAAAATTTCCAGTTCTTCTTCTACCCCTCCTAGGTCCTTTGAATGTGGGAAGAAAGGACATTTCAAAAATGAATGTCCTAAAGCAAAGAAAGGAAAGAAAAGCTCATACAAGAAGAAGGGATAAAAAGCCTATAAAGCTGCATGGGACGAGTCAAGTGACAGTGAAAGCGGAGAAGAAACGGTGGATTGTCTAATGGCAAGAGAAGATGATGAAGACTCTCAAGAGGTAAGCCTACTTGATCTTCCTAAATAAGAGTTAGTTACTAGTCTACAAGAAATTCATGATAAGTATGTTGATGTCAAGAAGAAACTAAAGAAGGTTATCAAATCAAATGATGAGCTAATTGCTAAATTAGACAATCTTTCTTCTGAAAAGAACAACATTGATCTTGAGAATTTGTCTTTAAAAACATCTTTAGATGATTGCACTAGAAAGCTACTCACTTTAGAAACAAATGTTGATCTTCTTTCTAAAGAAAAGACTGAATTGTTAGCTAAACTAAAAGATTTTCAGACTCAACCTATTTTTTGTAACCATCTAGACTATGATAATGTTGTAAAAGAAAGAGATTCATTGTTATCTGATTTAGATCAAGCAAGAAATGATCTACACAAGAAGATGAATGACATTGCTCAACTGCAAAGAGAACTTTATGAGTTAAGAAGAAAAGATATACTTGATAACATTCTAAGCATTGGTACTGTTTTCAACGGAAGAAAAGGTTTGGGATATGCCCCAAAGAAAAATCAACCCAAAAGAACTCAAACTATGTTTGTACCCAAGAACACAATGGCTAGGAAGAGAAATGAAGTTGATTCTATTACTTGCCATTTTTGTTTACGTCTTGGACATTATTCCTTTTCATGCCCTTATAAGACTAAGGATTCCGAATTAGTTTGGGTCCCAAAACCTCAAACTTAGTAGAGTCAAATGGAATTTAGTTGAGATATGGCCAAACGCTCCATCTTGCTATTTATATTGTCTTATCTCAACTAAACAAAATATATCACGCATATTGTTAATTTTCTGCACTATTGTACTGAAACAGAAACTTAATCGGTCGAAGTATTGTTGACCGAACCATTAATCGGTCGAAGTATTGTCGACCGACCGGATGTCTGTAACATATCAAAATTTACAGCAATTATTTCGGTCAAAAATTGGTCAACCGAGCTAAATTTCTGTGTTTCTTTGTTTGTAAAACAGTAATCTTCTCGATCGACAATTAGTCGACCGAGACAGATGTCGGTCGAACAATTGTCGACCGATTGGATTTCTGATTCAGAACTCTTATACAAGTCTGTACTTAAATGATTCTAACCATATCGGACCATCACATGGGTACCAAAATCTACATTTTAATGCAGGAATGGGTGGTTGACAGTGGATGCTCCAAACATATGACCGGGAACAAGGATGCATTTCAAACCTTTGAAGAAAAGAAAAGTGGAACGGTCACCTTTGGAGACAATGGTAAGGGCAAAATCATTGGAATAGGTAATGTTGGTACAAACCTCGAAATAAAGAATGTTCTACTCGTTGATGGTTTGCACCATAATTTGATAAGTGTTAGTCAATTATGTGATAGTGGTTATGATGTGTTATTTAACAAAACTTGCTGCAAGTTATTGATAGAAAACACTACAAATGTTGTTTATGAAGGAAATAGAGTTGGAAATCTTTATATCCTTAAACCTAACTCTATGAAATCAGTAGTGGGAAAATGCTTGCTTGCAAATGAAAATACCTTACAACTATGGCATAAAAAGCTAGGACATGCTAGTTCACATGTTATTAAAAAGTTAGTGAAATATGATCTTGTTCGTGGATTGCCTACTTTATCTTTTGATCAAGTTGAAAATTGTGAACCATGCACAATGGGAAAGCAAACCAAAACCTCTTTTAAACCAAAAAATGTACTTAGCACCAGTAGGTGCTTAGAATTAATTCATATGGATTTATTTGGACCCATGAGGACACAATCTATTGGTGGTAAAAGATATTGTTTTGTTATTGTTGATGATTATAGTAGATACACATGGGTACACTTTATTGCAACTAAAGATGATACTATTCATGTTTTTATACAATTTTGTTCCAAGATTGAAAATCTATTACAAAGCAAAATATGTCCCATTAGAAGTGATCATGGTGGAGAATTTGAAAATCATACATTTGAGGAATTTTGTACATCTCAAGGGTACACTCATAATTTTTCTGCTCCACGCACCCCACAACAAAATGGTATAGTCGAAAGGAAAAATCCATCACTACAAGAAATGGCTAGAACTATGATGCTCGAACACAACACACCCAAAACCTTTTGGGCTGAAGCTGTAAACACTGCATCCTATGTGTTAAATAGAGTAACTATTCACTCTCACTTGAAGAAAAATCCATATGAAATAATACATTCTAAGAAACCTAGAGTTGACTATTTTCATACTTTTGGCTCCACATGCTATATTTTAAATACCAAAGATGATAGAGATAAGTTTGACTCTAAATCACACAAAGCATTCTTTTTGGGATATTCCACTTCTAGCAAAGCTTTTAGAGTATATAACACTATCTCTAGAAAAGTTGAGGAATCTATTCATGTTTCTTTTCATGAAGAGCCCAAATCTAAAAATCTAGAAATCATAGATCTCACTAATCAATTCGAAAATTTAAACATACCAAATGATAGTGAGAAAGTTACTACAAATAATCACCAAGCTGAACCACAACCTACACCTAGGCTTATTAAGGATCATCCTCAAGAACTTATTATTGGAGATCCTAATGATAAAGTCAAAACTCGGTCTTCCTTCAAAGATGTTGCAAACATGGCTTTTGTTTCTATCATTGAACCTAAGAAGATATCTGAAGCTCTTAAAGATGATTATTGTATAATAGCCATGCAAGAAGAATTGAATCAATTCACTAAAAATGATGTATGGGATTTAGTTCCTAAACCACAAGATAAAACCATCATAGGAACTAAATGGGTTTTTAGGAATAAGCTAAATGAGGCAGGAGAAGTAATAAGGAACAAAGCTCGGTTAGTAGCACAAGGATATAATCAACAAGAAGGAATAGATTTTGATGAAACATATGCACCGGTAGCTAGACTTGAAGCTATTAGAATGTTACTAGCTATTGCTGCACATAAAAACATCAAACTCTACCAAATGGATGTAAAAAGTGCATTTCTAAATGGCATCATTCAAGAAGAAGTATATGTTGCTCAACCACCTGGTTTTGAAATACCGGAAAAAGGTGACTATGTTTATAAACTTAAGAAAGCACTTTATGGTTTAAAACAAGCACCTAGGAATTGGTATGAAAGGCTCAAGATATATCTCTTTGATAATAGTTTTTCTATTGGAAATTCAGATTCTACTTTATTTTTCAAAACATATACATCTGATTTCCTAGTTGTGCAAATATATGTTGATGACATTATTTTTGGAGCTTCTAATGATTCATTGTGCACACAATTCAGTGACATTATGCAAAAAGAATTTGAAATGAGCCTCATGGGTGAACTAACTTTCTTTCTTGGTTTTCAAATTAAGCAAACACCTGCCGGAATATTCATAAGCCAAGAAAAATATACTAAGGAACTCTTAAAACGTTTCGGGATGGATCAGTGCAAACATGCTACTACTCCTATGGCTACTTCTATTAAAATTGATAAGGATGGAAATGGGGAACCTATTGATGATTCCTTATATAGAGCCATGATTGGTAGTTTGCTTTACTTAACTGCTTCTAGACCGGACATTATGTTTTCCGTTGGTCTTTGTGCTCGATTTCAATCACAACCTATGCACTCTCATTTTTTAGCAGTTAAACGAATTCTTCGTTACCTAGCCGGCACTACTTGTCTTGGTTTATGGTATCCAAAAGGACAATCCTTGGATTTTAAAGCTTATACTGATGCGGATTATGCTGGTTGTCGACTTGATCGCAAAAGTACTAGTGATGGTTGTTTCTTGTTAGGGAGATCTTTAGTATCTTGGTTTAGCAAGAAACAAAATACGGTTGCCCTATCTACAACTGAAGCTGAATATATGGCAGCCGGGTCTTGTTGTGCTCAAGTGCTTTATATGCAACAAGTATTAAACGATTATGGTTTTACTCTCTCATCTACACCTATTTTTTGTGACAACACGAGCGCTATAAACTTAGCACAAAATCCTATTTTACACAGCCGAGCTAAACATATTGAAATCCGTCATCACTTTTTAAGGGATCATATCTCCAAGAATCATGTTTCCCTTCATCATGTTGATACGGAAGATCAATTGGCTGATATTTTTACAAAACCGCTTCCACTAGATCAATTTACCAAAATTAGGAAGCAACTGCTTATCACTCCTTTGGAAGATGTTTTCTTTGATATCTGTGCTTCTTAACAAAAACTTTTAATGGACATCTTTTTCATTAGATTTGATGGGACATCTAATTAAGGGGGAGTTTTTATTCTTAACGGATATCTTTTTGAAATGACAATGGGGGAGAAATAAATATAAAACTAAAACTTAGTAATTATGAAAAACTCAATCATTGAGTTTCATAAATAAACTCTTGGCTTTACAATGAAAGTTGCTATATTCCCTAGTGAAGTGGATTTCATGTTCCATAATTCATGGGGAATAATAAGCACACATTTTATAAACAAGAGGAAAAGCTACAAAAGGTAATCTAAAGGTATGAAACTCATATGTTTTATATTTCCTTCATTTATATTTTGGAAATGTTTGTCATCTTCAAAAAGGGGGAGATTGTTGGCTAAATGGACATCTATAAATCCCTTTGTTTTGATTATGACAAACATTTCATTATTATTGATCTAACGAGCTACTTGAGTGTGCAGGATTCAGGTGGATGACAAAGCAACTAGGGAAATCCATATGCTTACATGTTTATGTTTTCATGAAATGTAATCGCCTTGTAAAAGCTTGTACAAATATATAATGTACAAGTACTTAGATTTCATGTAAATCAAGCGTTAGATTTTCCCTAGCTAAACACCACATTTAGATAGGTCATCCCCTTCAAATAAAGTCACATATGCACACTCATACACACATTTAGTGGTTCAATTAAAAGATTGAAACAGGGTCTATCCCGGTCGACTAACTCCTCGACCGAGACACTCTCGATCGACAATCTTCTCGACCGAGAAAGATCCAAAGTAGCTGTTAGACACAACTGACAAGGTAGTTGGCAGTTGGAGATAGACGTTGCAAATCACTTGATCCAGAGAGCCTGTCGGTCGACAAAACTTCGACCGAGTAGGTATCTCGGTCGACCATTCCTCGACCGAGATGAACTCTGACAGCAACTGCAGAGTAAATTAATTAGTCGTTGCTAAAGCAACAAACTTGTACCTAACGCCTAGTTAAGCACTTAAAAACCCCTAGAAGTTGTCTAGAACGTCCTTAAGCATCCTTAGACCATTCCTATAAATAGGACAAGCCATAGGACACTCAAATACACTTGTTACACTTGAGAAATCCTTGAGCATACTTTGAGCAATCTGTTTGTGAGCAATTTGAGCATTGTGACAATTGGATACTTCCTTCCTTAGCTCAAATTTCGTGTCCTATAGGCTAACATCTCCTACCCATTGCAATCACAAGTCCATACACTTGGCTAGGAGATCTATACGCTTGATCTAGGCAAATCAAGCCTTGGGCTACAAAGGATAAGTTGTAATTTCCTTTTTCCTTTCTTGTTCTCTATTATTGTTTGTACTCTCCTTGCTACTCCTAGGTTGGAGGCTGCGGATTGGAGAGGGTGGAGATCTTCTTGGTGAAGAAGGTGACCTTGAGCTACTTCAGAAGGCTGGTGCAACGGAGAGGTTACTTCTAGAGAGGAAGGCTACTTCAAGGGGGAGCTTGAAGTTACTTCAAGAAGGCTACCTCAAGTTGGTGCACCTACTTCAAGGGAAGGTTGTTCAAGGGGTGTAAAGGAAAGTATTGTAGTTTGTATAAATCCTTGAGAAGGTAATAAAATAAATACTTTCAAAATCCCGGTTGGGTAAGCAACCGGGTAGTGGACTGACAACTTTAGTATTTGCTAAAGTTGGAACCACTCTAAACACCTGTCTCCTTCTTCCAATTTCAATTGTGGTTGTTTGAGCTCAATAAATTGTTAAAATTATTTAAAAACTCTATTCACCCCCCCTCTAGTTTTTTTTCACTATTCACCCCCTCTAGTGCATCCAATCACCCATCTAGGATCCAACAAAAACATGCTGATTGGGATCATATACTTTCCCATCTATAAAGTCTTTATTATCTCAAACTAAAAAAATTAGAAATATACGCATAAATTATGGTATTTGTAGAGTCTAACCACACGTATAGTGTGAAGCAATCGTTTCAAAATTTATGATAGTAGTAATGTTTTGAGTTATGTGTCTTTTTACATGAATTCATTTTAATACCCGTTGTGTATTTTTAAATGATATTTTAAATATTTGTAAATTTTATGTGTATATTGTATTGCATGAGTTAATTTAATAAAACACAACTTTTCATAAAATCAACGTAAACATTAAATTATGACATACAATTTAGTCATCTATTCAAGGAGACATTTGTACCCTTGAATTTGATCACCTTTAATTCAGTAAGTAATGAGTTCCAGATTTCACAATCCGAGTCATTTTAGGATTAGGCAGACCGACTACATTTTGGTCTTAGGTTTCATTTGGGTTTAGATGAATATGGATATGAGTCTATTCCAAGGAAATGAAAATAAGAGTAGGCTATGCATAACAAAAAAATTAGCACATGGTTTTAATTTTGACAAATTCATGATGGTTCTATGTTAATAAAAATATGGCTCAAGATGCATTTTGGTTTTTAGACTTCACAATTTGAATTGGTTCCATATTTGTAGAGTGACATGAATTCACATTTGAGTCAGATCCATCTTTGTCCAAAGTAACTAATTTTTTAACACTTGTACAAACCGAAAAGCCTTCTCAGACCCGAGCCTGACCAAGACATACAATTTTGATAATCCTACTCTTCTAAATAGAAAAATAGTAATGATTCATATAATGTGATAAGAAAGTCAGGGGTTGTGATTGAGTTATCATAATCTATGGTTGGGTGACCACAAATCATATTCGAGTTTTCAGCATTAAACTATTTATAAGATTGCTACTAGGAAAGGGATTGGAATTATTTTTTTCCAAGCCCATGACTCTTCTATATAAAGGGGGCACGTCTAAAAGAGTTTGATACAACATTTGTGACAACTTAAGATTCAATTTTACCATCATATCTCTCTCCAAGAGAAATAGAAACCCTATGGTTACTACCCTAGATTGGAGAATACATGGAGTTTTAGGATGACTAGTATGTTGCAAACTCCTATTCTTTTTTAACTTGGTGGCCAAGGTGGCGCACCACATTCTCAATAATTTACGTGGATGAAGTAAAGGTCAAGGAACACATGTGGAGGCTCTCTATAGGATGACAACAAGTTGTTGATTAATGGACAATATAAATATCTTTCCTTATTCATCTAGAGTTTTTGGTTTCCCTTCTGTATCTATATCTATAGGATCTTGTTTTTCACTGACATAAGATGTGTCTACTTATTAAACAAGTAGTGTATGCATAGTTATTAATTCTATCCCTTATTATGTCTTTTATATATCGACTTTCTATAGCCATAGTGAATCCGTCAACATGGGTAGAAAATAAATAAATTTTTCTTATTCCATTGTGCCCCCTCCCTAAAACCCAACAATTGTAAACATCAAATTAGTGCTTATTACATATCTATGGCTAAATTTTATGCATTTAGTTTCTACGACTAAAGTTGAATCTTCTTATAGTTGGGCCATGCTAGCATTTATTGATGTTATAACACTCATGGGAATCATGTTTTCCATAACAAACACCATAAAGGCCTCAACTTAGTCAATAAAAAAATACAAAGGTCAAATTAGGTTAACTACATGAGTTTCAAATGGTTAATAATTAGGAAATTTATGATTAAAGATATAGATAATTTCTGAGAATGAAAATTTAGGGTTTTTAAACATTTGATGTGAACAATAAAACAAAAATATTCATTCATTACATTTTTAGTGGCTTTTGTAAGGAAAGGCCACAATATAATTATTACACAACCATTATTTTTAATTGCCACTAGGCACCCTATTAAAGAGTTTACAAAAATAACCATGTTTTAGATGCATTTATGGATGCAATTAGTGTCAATCTAAAATTGCCAAAATATATAGACATCTATTAACAAAGTAATATCCCACTGCTAATTGGACTTGGTGACTCGTATGACTTCCTCTCCCAAAAAAAATCATGCAACAATCATATATATTGTGACCAAGCAATAATTAGGACAAAGGAGCAGGTTATAGACCTTCTTGGGTGTTGTGCAACTACACACGCTTGATGCCACAAAGAGGGTTCATGTGGAAGGAGGGTGATGACAACCATGCCACCTTTAACATAAAAGTAGGTCCGGGCAAAGGTAGAAGCTTGAATGAGAAGGGAGACTACGCTTGTGGACCTTGAAGCATGTTGAGGATGATGATACATATGGATCTTCAAGCATGAGGGTGAGGAGGTCAGGAAGGTACATTTATAATCAATCTTTATTTAGTGAAACTAGTATTATTATTGATAGTCGTGACTCTTTGATTGTCACTATCAGAAGGATAGCGACTCTCATGCCATTGTAGTTTTTGTCATGTATTTCCAATTTTTTATTTCACCATTTTTATCACTTCTATTAATGAATATAGATATGAATAAATATCATCAATCTTTCCATTCTCATTGTCCTTACACAAGAATACATGAATTTTCCTTTCTACTTAACAAAAGTATACACAAGCAATATTCATCTCAATCCTCACCTTATCCTCCTCAACCTTATTGGATATAGGGCTCTAGGGGGGGTGAATAGAGATTCAAAATTCTCATAAGAATATTTAGACCTTCAAATTATATCAATTGAAACCAAAAGCTTAAGAATAATTTTAAGTCTTGTCTAAGAAAGAAAATCAAGGATGAGAGACATTGAATCATGCACTTGGATAAGCTGGTTAGAGTGGTTCCAATCTCCAAACAAGGAGATAGTCAATCCACTACCTAGAGAGGTCAATCTCTAGAACTTTGTAACCCATGTATACTTATATTCCATCATAAGAGATGCAAGGATACCACCATAAATACAAGCACTTACCGATTCAAGACAAGCGTCTTTCACCTACACAAGGACTTACCCACTTGATCAAGATGTCTTCACTCTTCAACAATTCTTGATTCTTTGCCTTGCCCTTCCCCTTCACCTGAAGAAGATCTCCACCTCTTCTTCAACCTTGAACAAGACTTGCAGATTCACCATCACATAGAGTAGCTCACTTCAACCTTTGCTCTTTAAAAGAGGGGACTGAAGAAGATGGATGGAATGAGAGCTTTACAAGATAACATGGAGGCAGATCTCTTACAATATGCCTAACTCACTCATAATCATGAAATGCTTTTTTAATGAGAGAGAAAGAAAGGGGCTCAAAGGGTTGTAACACACTCAACTATAGCAAGGACCAAGGATAGCATGAATGAGCAAAATTGGAATGAACTCCAAGGGGTCTTATTTATAGTTGGGGATCTTCCTTTGAGTGTGGGATCACTTAAGAATGAAAAATAGCCATTTTACAACTTGCAATGGATCTATTTTCATTTCTAACAACTCTCCAACGTTTGGAATCACTTTTTTTGCATTTTCTATACATTACATTTGGTCGAGTTTTAATAAAGATAACTTGACTAATCCACTAATCGAAAAAGCCAATTTTCAAACTATCGGTTGAGTTTGTTCCGACAAACTTGACCAATGAGTCAAAATTAGTTTTGGTTAGTGAGTCAGTCAGTCGAGTTATGTGAGTGTAAAACTTGACTAGTTGATCATTCCAAAAATTTCATCACTAGATCGGTCGAGTTTCAAACTCAAATAAATGATCATTTTAGAAAATTTGTCACTGGATTGGTTGAGTTTCAAAGTCGACTGACAAAGTTTCAATGAAAAACTTTTCAAAATGATTTTAGAGTGACCAAAAGGTTGGAATTAAGTGTCCCTGATTTTTTTCTCATGTTAGTTACAAAGTCATATCATCAATACAAGTGATTATAGAATTATTCTAAGGAGGTTTGGAGTTATTTCACAAATTGCACGCCTACATTGCTTTTGACTTGAACTTAGACAGGCTAGGACTTGTGTAATTTGATCATTTTCATGTACCTAAATCCTATAACAAATCTTAAACAAACATATTAGATACATATGAATGGAATGGATAATTCATTATTAAAATATGGACAATATATAACTCTCAAGTAAACATATTCCCCCTTTTTGACAGTTACAAACCATTCCTCAACATATTGAAAAGGATATGTAAAGCTATACCTTAGATTTTTGAATTGCAAGGAGATTCATGATTTTTAACAATGTGAATTGCTCCCCCTCAATCTATGCTCACTCTTACATGCATAGTTAGTCTTTCTAGACAAAGCAATACGACATGTATATACTATATGGTCCTTTAGCAAGTCACATGATAAAGCATATATATGGACAAGAAAAGAATCACATTAGAAATGAAAGCAATATGGTTGAGCTTCAAAACATTGAACTTATCTCCCCCTTTGGGCATTATCAAAAAGGAAGGGGGAAGAAGAGAAAGAAAACATTTCTTATCCAAGCACAACAAAAACCATACATCCACAAGATGAAACATGTAACCTCATTGCACACACCAAATAGAGACGAGAGAGGGAGACAAGCAGTTCATGTCATAATCAAAATATTGTGACATAGAACCAACTCATGAGATATAGGCAACCAAAGAGTAAGTGTACATATGATTAAGATTACAACACTGAAAGCATGTCCTCAAAAACAACTACAAGACAAAACAATGAAAACAACATGATGATAGAAATAGTATATCTCAGATAATGTTCCTAGATGTTTTTAGTACAAAAGAATCTAGAAAGATATATATGATCAACATATATAGACTAAAAACTAAAACATCTAAACGTGTAGAATATCTAAGTCTAGAGGGTCATCATCATTTGCATAAGCATCATCATCAGAATCTTTAGGCTCCTAGTTCTCATCATCATCTGAAGGTGCAGCAGAGGCAGCAACATCACCTTCATCGCCAGAGCCATCAGATCCATCCCCTCCATCATCCTCAGGTGCCTCCTCATCTACAACAGAATCTTCCTCATCAGCCTGATCTTGCATCTCCTCAATGAAAGAAGGACTCAAACCATTATCGGGCCACATGTCATTCTCCTCAGCCCAAGGCATACCAAGGTCATGTAACTCTTGGGCTAGAGGAAAAGTAGGAGAAGAGGTTTCAAGTCCTGAAAGCAAGGTAGCTATAGGACCAGTAGGGAGAGGTAGCATACCATGGGTAGATCGACCAGCAGCGTAGGTTGTAACAGCGGAAGAAGTAGGTCAAGTGATTGTATGCATAGGATGCATAATCACCTCCTAGGTAGGGTTGGTAGGTAGGGTCTAGATGAGCACAGGAAAGGTTCATAGTAGACATGATATCACATAGATCCATATGCATATGCTCCTAAACCTGAAGGTTATATGTCTGTTGATGCATCATGTAACCCGTGAGGATTTCATTTGATATATGAAAAGAATAAGGGGAAGGTTGGGATGGCTGAGGAGGTGGAGGTTCCTAGGTGGAGGTGGAAGATCCATGTGTGGTAGAAGAAGGGGTAGGCACACTCTTCTTAATTGTTGTCTCACTGATGTAAACTGCTTTTATAGTAGGTTTGTAATGAGAGTCATGAAAAAGAGACTTGCCAGTGGTATACTAAAAAAGACCACAAATCATGGTTGGGTAGGGTGGGTGGGTTCCTTGGGTGTTCTTACCAGAGTCAAAGAAGGTCATGTGATGGAGAACATATCTGGCCCACTTGACTCTGATGTTCTTTAGGATACAAAACATAATCACTGTAGTATTATGTGAAATTTTAGTTTGGTTTTTCTTTGAATGAATATTGTAGTTGACTGCCAGTGTGAGTATGTGGTTCTTCAGGTTTAAGGATGAATGGGAAGGGTAGAGTTCTTCCTATGGGGAAACTAGGATTCTTCAAGAATTTATGTATGTCAGGGAGAGTGACAGCATATTTCTTATAGAAGGCCTCAAGGTCTAGGAGGTCAAAATACTCAGGGGAATCCTTCCTCCATGTGTCAGTCACCTCTGTACCTGAGAAAAAGATATTCAAGGAATCCTCAGAGACTTGGAATTTCTTCCTTGCAATCATGGAAGTAAGAACTAGTTGCACATTTGGTGGGGGTACAAAACTATCATAATTTCATTGTAATTTTTTATAGAATTAATGAATGACTTTGGTGCTTGTGATGTAATTGTGATAGCACACACATTCAAAACTCAGGGTGGAGAGGTGGTGGTCATATAACAACTTGACAACTTGATCAATGACCTCTTATCTATGAGGGCGTGGCTCAAACAAGGCACAAAATAAAAAGGGGTTCCTAGGAAGGAGCTCCATGTACCTATTTAGAGCATCATTGGAGACAAAGAAGGTATCGTCGAAGGGTATAAGGAAAGAGTTGGAGGAGGAGGATGGTGCTTGAGGGGACGACTCTCTTTCTCCTATTGGAAGACATAGAGGTGAGATAAGAGGATTGAGAGGTTGAAAACATAGGAAACACCACCATGAATCAACCAAACACCTAGGGTTGATGTGTAAGAGGTCTAGGAAGGTCAAGTAAGGGTAGGTAAGGGCTAGGAGGATGGTCAGGGCAAGGGTTGGGAGCTTGAGGGAGCTGGAGAGTGAATCGATCGATTTTTTTCTCTAGTTGAGAGGGAGAAAAGTTGGTTGAACCATACTTAAGTTTGCTCCAGCATGACCATTGGTCGAGTTTTATGTCTAGGAAACTCGACCAAATGGCATTTTTCAAAAAACCCTCAGCCACAAATTGGTCAAGTTGGCAACTCGACCAATGGTCAACCTGAACCATAATTAGAAATACTAATTTCTATCCTTCTGAGTGCTAACAAAATGTATATAGTCTATTTTGTATTTTAAACATTCGTAGGCACATGTCACTCATCAAAGGGTACTATTTTGCAGTAAAGCAAGCATTTGAGAAAAATACCCAAAACAAGTGAAACATTGGCAAAAGAATATGAAAATTTTAGCACTTTCATGCAAAGTTGATCAAGATATAAGAAAAGCATATAGGATAGATAACAACTAGATATAAGGCATGTCAAATTTATCCAAAGTAGTTATGAGCAATTTAGATCTAATAAAATTAAATTTATCTCTAGCTAGAGGTTTAGTGAAAATGTCTGCCAATTGATTTTCCATGTCCACATGTGTGATATAGATATCCTTTTTGGCAATGTGATCATAAAGAAAATGATGACAACCCTATATATGCTTGGCTCTACTATTCAATATAGGATTGTCAGATAAATTGATTGCGCTATTATTATCACAGTAGATAGGAGAAGCATCAAAATAAATGTTAAAGTCTTGGACCATTTGCTTCATCCATAGGACTTGGGCACAACAACTCCCAACTGCAATGTATTCGGCTTCGGTAGTTGATAAAGCCACTATGCTCTATTTCTCGAAAAACCAAGACACCAATTATGGTCCTTGGAGGAAGCAAGTGACAATTGTGCACTTTCTGTCAATCAAGTATCCTTCCTAATACACATCACTATAAGCCATAAAATAAAAGTCCCTTGACTTGGGATACCATAGTCTAAAATTTGGAGTTTTGGCTAAGTACCTTAAAATCTTCGTAACATCTATAAGATGTGATTTGTTGGGATTTAATTGATACAGAGCACACAAGACAACACTAAACATTATATCAAGTATGTAGGAAGTTAAATAAAGTAAACTTCCAATCATACCTCTATAGAGGTTCTCATCCACTTTCTCACCTTCTTCATCTTTATCAAGTTTAGCGGTGTTTGACATGGGTGTGTCCATCAGTTTGATGTTCTCCATCCCAAAGTGCTAGTAGCTCACTTGTGTACTTGCTTTGGTTGATGAAGTTACCATCTTTAGTTTCCTTGATTTGAAACTCATGGAAGAATGTAAGCTCACCCATGATGCTCATCTCAATTTCACTCTGCATTACATCACTAAACTCCTTGCAAAGATCAAGATTACTTCCGCCAAAAATGATATTGTAACGACCCCACCTCCTGATAACCCCCAATCAAGGGAGACCAAGAGGTCAGAGACATTATCCCAAAATTCAGGATCAATGGTTTAACAATATAATCAAAAATAATTATCAAATTATACTAACTAAACTGAAAAGTTGGTATAAAATAAAACTTTTGCAAACCTTTTCAAGATAGGATCTAAGACTTCTATCCATAGTAGAAATCTAACTATCTAATCCTCCATTGGATTACTTAAATTCATCTTCATAGATTTCACTTTATTTGTTGTCCTTTTCAAATAATACCTAATACGCAGACATACAAAATGTTGGTTAGTATATTGCTATACTGGTATGTGGGGAACAATCAAAATTTCCAAAAATAGTTTCTAACAACCTAAAATTATCACAAGTAAGTTATTAACAATCCAAATTACTTTTTCAATGTAACATTCTCAATCGCATTTACCCTAAACCCTGGATTACCCTCTCTTAGGGTTTTGAACTTGCAAGGGACATAAGACCACCTTATCCATCCTAAGATTGGTGCCTGGGGTCACCTCTCATGGTGCCCAATGGTCTTCCCTCCTAGGCTTGACCAATTAGACCTTCCCTTCGGGGCTTGGTCATGCAACGTACATTAGGGTGGCATGTAGGTTTGAGAATACACATATATACTTAATTGTGATAATCATAGAGACTTTATAGGATTGCAGAATTAAACATCCAACAGTTTAGGTGACATCCAATCGATAAAACATTCGGGAAATGTCGTGAAACTAAATCGATTATTCATAAATAACCACATACCTGATGTAGAGTAACTTGAGGTCCAAGCAATAATTGTCAAGAATAATCAATCAAGCAATCAAAAATATCCTGAAATTAATGCATAACACCCATGTGTCATTATTTTATCCAAAACAATTTCAAGATTGACTTGGATTCCACCTTATGATTTCTAGGTCAACTTTAGGATTTTATTAGGGTTTTAGCCTCCAAAATGCATTTATCACTTTTAATGCTCTTTTGATCCACAAACCCTAATATCAACATCATATGCATGATTGAATTCCAATTAGGTTAAATATATATATATTTTACACTAAAACCTCCATGTTTATCCTTTTAGGTCATGTCAAGATCATTAAGGCCAATTATCATGTTCAGGTTCCTTTGAATTGATAACTCAACAAGGAATTATAGTTCTATTATCAAAGGAACCCTAATTACTATATTTCACATCTTCTAGGTTAGCAAACCCTAATTTATCATTAAATTCACTTTTATACACTAAGAAACCCTAATTTCCAAATTAAGGGTATTTATCTATAATTAGTCCAATAACACTATTTTCATGCCTTCTTGATTGATTCTCATATTTAGATTCCTTAAATCTCATAACTACTTGAATTAGGGTTTTTAACCCTTTTAATGCACTATTAAAATCATGAAACCCTAAATACACAAGTTATGAACATATATCTCTAATTAGTTCTCTTTCATCATATTTATGCAATTAAGTCAGGCTTTGATTACTAGTATCAACTAACTCTTTTAAAAACATTATTATTAAAAAGCTAGGGTTTTGATCTAGTGAGATCATTTAAGATACCAACTTTAGATACTTTTTGAACTAAAAGAAAAACTAGGCACTTTTAGTATTTTTATTGAATTCCTTGTATTTTTCTAATCAAATTTCATATATAATGTGCTTTAATCCGAGTTACCAATCTTTTGTTATGATTTTCTAAATGATTTACCTCTAGACCAATAGTAGATCGCCATGTAGGCGGCCCTCGTAGCACGCGGCTCACTTTGCTTGCATCTTGGTCAGGGTGATATTACACATTTGCCCCTGAGTCTTGATCTGGAGCCACACGCACCTGGGGATAGGGAGGTCATTTCCTCCTTTCCCTTCTTCAACCTCACGCCCGCCTAACGTTCACGAGCCTCCGTTCCCTGGCTCCAGGCTGTAGTCAACCCAGAGTTTGACTTGGAGCAACAAAGTGCGGGGGGGGCTAGGATTTGGAGCAGAATCCACCACTGCTCCCTGATGGACTCACCGGCATCCCCAATTTCTTGGGAGGCGGCGCCAACAGAGAAGGAAAGGGGGAGCTCGCCGGTGAAATATAGAAGAAGGAAGGGAAGAAAATAGAGACCAGTTGGCAGAATTGGAGGCTGGGATGGATACCCTAGCTTCGGTCAAGTCTCACGACTAGTCTATTCCTTTGCATTGGGCACTAATGCCCTTATATAGCTACTAGGATCAAGAGTTAGATCCCACCACGTTGGCAAAATAGGAAAAAATTCTAAGACCTCCAAACCAGAAAAAACCTAGGATGACTAGGTGTGATTTCTTCTCCTGAATCTCTCGGTACAGGTTTTATCTTTGCACATTCATTGGATGTAGAGAAAATTGATAGGGAAAGTTTCTTGTTCTATTCATTCCTTCCTTTTCGTACCTAAGGTAAGTTACAGAACAACCACTGTTGATCTCAGATCTAAGGGTTGTCATCGTGTGTGCCAAAACGCAAGTCAGAAAATAAATATTATTAATCGTGACATTTGATATTTTCCTCTTGTATTGTCCACACTTTATGGATTTTTGTAAAATCCATATCTCCCAAACCACTCATCCAATTAATCCCAAATTTTAAGGGAAAGTCTATAAAGACTTAATCACTTATATTCTAAGTTTGAATCTGACACTCAAAAGGAATGACTCCTTTTCTTTATTTGCAAGTCAATGACTTATAAAGCATGTATTATGTATAAAGACACATATTTTCTCTCTCCTTCTTTCCTATATTCTTTATTTTGATTACTCTTTCCATTAGTAATCACATTTAAATGAAATGTAATCAATTGTGGCCATGAATGTCACTTTCTAGAGATTTCCATACATTTCTCATAAATACATTGCTCAATATCTATTATCTTTTATTTTTCTCTATTGTTTGGACTTTTCTTCTTTTCCTCTCTTTTATATACATTATTGGATCAACAAAACAATAGAAGTCACAAAATTCATATCAAAGCAGATATTTGCAAAGAAACCCATTTTTGAAGCAAAGCATACATCCTTCTCAATTCAAGTCCATATTCATAAAATTATTACATTTCAATTATGAAAACACATGTAAAATTGAGGTTGTAACATCCTTCCCCTTTTATAAGAATTTTGCCCTCAAATTCCACCAAACATACAAACAAAATTGGATTTGACTTTTCCATATCCATCATCGGCTCCCATGTGGCCTCATCCTCTCCATGGTGATTCAAAGAACCTTTATCATTTTATATTCTTACATATGAGTTCTCACCCACCTTAGTATCAAGTACCCTCATAGGTGACTCAGGATATGTCAGCCTCCCTTGAAGCTCAATAGGTTCATGGCTCACAACATGGATCACGTACATCACATAGTGCTCTAGATCAGACACATGGAACATATCATACATCATATTATCATGAGGGGTAAGGCTAAACATAAGCATATCCACCAATCCATTTCAAATAGACATATGTATCGGGGACTCAACTTTAGCTATAGCTCAGAGGGGTCAGGTTTACATAACACATATTCTCCCACAGTGAACTGCATGTCCGTCTTCTTTGCATCAGGTCATGACTCATGTCTCCCTTGGGCTTTCTCAGCCATCACATGATCAAAGTGACTTCATCTGCACACACTATGGTCCCTTTGACCTTCACAAGGTCCTTTCACCGACATCATCTGAATGAAGTGGTGACTGACACAGCCTCCCTTACATAGCTTCTTACATCCCGATACTAGCTATGGTGGCTATCATCACAAGCAAACTCTCTTAGGGTAGGAATTGCTCCCATATATCACTCGAACGAGCACACACGCTCTCATCAGACCCTCTAGTCTAGATCATACTCTCTTGACTATCTATCAGTCAGGGGTGATAAGTTGTGCTAAACTCCAAGCTGACATCGAGTTCTTCATGTACCTACTTCCACCGCATGGAAGTGATCTCAAGGTCATGCTCTGGATATTGAACTCGACCATGTTCTAGATGAACTATCTCTTCCTCATATATAGTTCAACTAGATCTATCACACTGACAGAGCTCTATTTTCTTAGGCAAGAGATTAGGTCAACTTGGTAAGGCGATCTACCATACCCATATTGCATCATGACCTCTCTTGGTCTAGGGGAGACCCACCCCAACGTCGATGGTGATCTACTCCCATTCCCTTTCAGGGACTCTTCATCATCTATAGTAACTCACTGGGTACTGGTGTTCAACCTTCACTTCCTAGCATGCATGGCGACAAGCCACATGCAATTCTATATACTTCTTCATCTCAGGTGTTCAAAGCACTACTGCAAACTTTAATCATCTTAATAATACCATGGAATATGACAGACTTCTATTCTTGATTTTTTGCATGTCATGATTCCTCAAGGTCGACTCCTCAGAAACCCTAAAACACTCTAGTTGTGGGTTTCATCACCTTCCTATCCTGAGAGATGTATCTAAGGTTCTTCAACCATCCTTCTATTGCATCAAGCTCTGGTATGGCTAACCAAGCAACCACTACTCGACCAATGAGTTTGGTTGTATCCGGGTATTAGCCACATAGGTCTCATCTTTTAATGATTGTAGGGTTCACCTAGCAACCTCTTCCAGTATCTCTACTGACTAATTAAGACCATTGTACACCTGAGTTGTACCTCGACTAGGAGTATCTATTACCACATTAAATACTTATGTGCTAGGTAAAGGGGAAGACATAAACCCTCATATACTTCACTCTTCATCCACATCTCGGATTTAGGTCTAACTGAGTCAAGAAAACTTCGAGCTCATCATCTTGGTCATCAAACTCAAACTTATATAACTCATAAATTCCATACTACTCTTGATAGGAACATCCTCATATGATGACTACCTTAGTTCTCTTCGTGTTTGCAAACCATCTATCAAAAGGTATGATACTTCCTCAATCCTCAAACTCACATCATATTTACCCTTAGTGTATGTCAAGCGTACTTCCCTATCACTCACCCCCATAACGAGAGGAAATAAGCATTTGGCTGCAATCCCAATACAAAGTTCATCCTATTCCAAGAGTAGAGATGGTGCATCACATATTGCTGGTACACTTTCCAAACTAAGTTGAAATGTACAAGACATGTCTCCACATCATAAACAACTTGATTATGGATCTACACCCATGGGAAGACTTTTTCCCATCACCTTTTGGACCTTTACATATCCATTTTATGTACAATCCTTAGTCGTTACCTTAAGGTCTCTAGGGTGTCAGTACTTTTGGAGTGATCTCACCCTTATGCATCTAGGGAGTACCTATCACATTTACCCCTTAGGCCTCATGAACTCATAAAGTTGTCCAACCTCCTAACCCATGGTCCTTGGGCAAAGGTAGTTGTTACATCCCGACCCTATGGTCCCGTGCATCCAGAGAACAGACAACTCCTACTTCCATCGGTCTTATCCCTTGATGACCTTAGTATGGACTTAGGATTCCATAATAGCACATCTCATTCTTGAATATTTACCCAAAACTCCATCATCTCTTTTGGCACTCATAAACAAACTTACATCCTTTCATAGGTATCATGGTGACCTACCTAACTTGGTCCAACCCCATAAGGTTACCTCCATGGCAACATATCATCATGCCCCTTAGATATGGTCACACAAGGGTCTATAGATTTGTGCTCATACCATGTGCTCTCCACTTAGCTCACCAAGATCCTATGAGAGGCTCCTTTAGGTTACCTCGAACCTACACAAAAGTTGCACCTGACAGGAGGGTCCCTTCCCAGGAGAGAAAACTATCTCTTAGTAACAACAAAGGTCACCAACGTTCCTACGTCCAGGGTTTACATCATCTTGTGTGGGCTTAGCCCTATCATGATACTTAGGCACGTAGCTAGTAAGAGTACAACCCACTAAGCCACTTTGGGTTCCTTGGTATATCTTACTCATTCCTTAATCGTCAACATTGGACTAATATCATACATGCGTATGTCACCAACCTATGTGTGAGGGGTTCGTCAAACATATCCCCTATCCAAGGGGTTTCCTTTTCCTCTAGTCCTGAGGGATGCCATGCTCCAATCTGTAGGAACTCAAACTTGGTCATGAGCATCGGGTGCACTAGGTGCTACTACTTCCCCTCTTAGGTCTAGGAACTCTAGGTTCACTTCTCAGGCATCCATTGTCTAACTGCATGCTCAGATTTTCAACCAAAAACCAAATAGGTACAAGGTATAGCATGCACTTCCTACTATTCCTCCACGTGAACAACACCTCATATCCCTACACTAGGATGACCCACTAGGTATGAGACCACACAACTTGATATCATACCTCCTCGATCTAAGGAACTCACCTTTCTACACCTATAAGGTAAGGTAGACACCTACATCTTCTGTACATTGGTTTAGGAAGCTTCTTCTCATTCTAGGGTTTGGTTCCTTAAAAGGCATCTAAGGTACGATGAGTCTCAAAGGTTCATGCATGAGGAAACCAGAACTATCTACTCATGGTTATCTAATACATGTCATAACATACCCAACTTCTCATGGTTCCTCACGTCTCAGAGTTTAAGCCTCCAACCATCTTTATCGAGTCTTGCTCTCTCTCCAGAGCTAACCCTACAACCAACCTTACCACTGGAGGTTCTCTCTCTAAGAAGGTGGACCAAACTCTTAAGGATACATGCATACACCTACATGGGTGAAACGTATGATCCAAACCTATGTTCGATCAAGATTATCCAAAGTTTTGCCTGCTCGTCTCATGAATTATGAGGCATAACTCTCCTAGACTAGGTCTTAAACCTGCTTCCAGTCTCGATGACGTTCCCTTCTACGTAGGTGCATGGTTCGTCTATGTTCCTATATGCATGTTAGGGTTCCCATATGGTCACCACTAACCCCTATAATGAAGGATCTATCCATCACCCTAGCAAGCAAGACCCTTCCAAGGTCGGGTTGCCAAAGAGCACTAGGTCAAACAACCTCACATAGCTCATGCTTCTCACGGGTACCAAAATCAAAAAGCATGTCAACCCTCGTATATGGTGACCATGATATCTAACTCATCATGTCATCTCTCTCTAACAAACACTTAGGGTTAGGGTTAACATCGCCCTCAGAGGATGCGTCAGGTCTCTACCTCTTCCTGGAGACCTATGTCTCCAGGGCTAACTCTCTCCTCATCCTCCTACAAGAAGGCCTAACATTAGGTCTCATCTGAGGGCAGGACAACACACATCATGCAACCTAAGCATATAACTATTCTTAAGTTTACGCTTAAACTATTAAACTTATGTGCATGATATCTTGTTGACATGCTTTTCATTAATTTGGTGGAGGATTCCTTAATCTTATCATACATACCCTGACCACAAGAGGGTGGGGAAGAGAGAGAAAACCCTAAATCCTAGAATCCTTAATTGAATTAGGGTTGGGAAGGGAATAAAAAAAGATGCGAGAGTCCTAAAGGTATCTTATTTTGAGTCAGAACCTCAAAAAAAGATGAGAGAATCCTGCATCTAGGAGTCCTCGTGACTGACTAGTGGGGCCGAGGAAAATATTTCCAGCCCCCGAACCATGATCCTTTTCTAGACACCTCAGTCTTTGGAAAATCCTCTAATAACTCCCTTGGGTTCTAAAGAGTTTGTAAAATTTAATAATTACTAAGGATCAAATGAGAAACCAAGGATCTTATACCAAATGTAATGACCCCGCCTCCCGGTAACCCCCAATCAAGGGAGACCAAGAGGTCGGAGACATTATCCCAAAATTTAGGATCAATGGTTTAACAATTTATCAAAAATAATTAACAAATTCTACTAACCAAACTAAAAAGATGGTATAAAATATAACTTTTTCATACCTTTTCAAAATAGGATCTAAGACTTCTATCCACAGTGGAAATCTAACTATCTATTCCTCCATTATCCTTTTCAAATAATACCTAATACGCTCACAAACAAAACATCGGTCAGTATATTGCTATACTGGTATGTGGGGAACAATCAAAATTTCCACAAATAGTTTCTAACAACCTAATTATCACAAATAAGTTATTAACAATCCAAATTACATTTTCAATGTGACATTCTCAACTGCTTTTGCCCTAAACCCTGGATTACCCTCTCTTAGGGTTTTTTCCTTGCAAGGGACATAAGGCCACCTTCTCCATCCTGAGCTTGGTGCCCAATGGTCTTCCCTCCTGGGCTTGACCAATTAGACCTTCCCTCCAGGGCTTGGTCATGCAACGTACATCAGGGTGGCATGTAGGTTTGAGAATACACATATATACTTAATTATGATAATCATAGAGACTTTATAGGATTGCAGAATTAAACAACCAACAGTTTAGGTTACATCCAATCGATAAAACATTCTGGAAACGCCGTGAAACTAAATCGATTATTCATAAATAACCACATACTTGATCCAGAGTAACTTGAGGTCCAAGCAATAATAGTCAAGAACAATCAATCAAGCAATCAACAATATCCTAAAATTAATGCATAACACCCATGTGTCATTATTTTATCCAAAAAAATTTCAAGATTGACTTGGATTCCACCTTTGGATTTCTAGGTCAACTTTAGGATTTTATTAGGGTTTAGCCTCCATAATGTATTTATCACTTTTAATGTTCTTTTGATCCACAAACCCTAATTTCTACATCATAGGCATGATTGAATTCCAATTAGGTTAAATAAATTTTTTACTCTAAAACCTCCATGTTTATCCTTTTAGGTCATGTCAAGATCATTAAGGCCAATTATCATGTTTAGGT
This sequence comes from Alisma plantago-aquatica, assembly GCA_963693085.1. Classification (NCBI taxonomy): domain Eukaryota; kingdom Viridiplantae; phylum Streptophyta; class Magnoliopsida; order Alismatales; family Alismataceae; genus Alisma; species Alisma plantago-aquatica. Next base: position 1,209,668,139 of record OY856410.1, on the reverse strand, counting down.
TCCTTTGAATTGACAACTCAACAAAGAATTATAGTTTGATTCTCAAAGGAACCCTAATTACTATATTTCACATCTTTTAGGTTAGCAAACCCTAATTTATCATTAAATCCACTTTTATACACTAGGAAACCCTAATTACCAAATTAAGGGTATTTATCCACAATTAGTCCAATAACACTATTTTCATGCCTTCTTGATTGATTCTCATATTTAGATTCCTTAAATCTCATAACTACCTGAATTAGGGTTGTAACCCTTTTAATGCACTATTAAAATCATGAAACCCTAAATACACAAGTTATGAACATATACCTCTAATTAGTTCTCTTTCATCATATTTATGTAATTAAGTCAGACTTTGATTACTGGTATCAACTAACTCTATCAAAAACATTAATATTAAAAAGCTAGGGTTTTGATCTAGTTATATCATTTAAGATAGCAACTATAGATACTTTTCGAACTAAAAGCAAAACTATGCACTTTTAGTATTTTTATTGAATTCCTTGTATTTTTATGATCAACTTTCATATAAAATATTCTTTAATCCGAGTTACCAATCTTTTGTTATGATTTTCTAAATGATTTACCTCTAGATCACAAGTAGATCGCCACGTATGCGACCCTCTCAGCGCGCGGCTCGCTTTGCTTGCATCTCGGTCAGGGTGATATTACACCTTTTCCCCTGAGTTCTTGATCCAGAGCCACACAAGCCCAGGGATAGGGAGGTCATTTCCTCCTTTCCCTTCTTCAACCTCACGCCCGCCTAACGTTCACGAGCCTGCGTTTCCCGGCTCCAGGTTGCATTCAACCCAGAGGTTGACTTGGAGCAACAAAGTGCGGGAGGGCTAGGTTTGTGAGCGGAATCCACCGATTCTCCCTGCCAGAATCACCGACATCCCCAATTTCTTGGGAAGTGGCGCCAATAGAGAAGGAGAAGGGGAGCTTGTCGACGGAACAGAGAAGAAGGAAGGGAAGAAAATAGAGACTGGTTGGAAGAATTGGAGGCTGGGATGGATACCCTAGCTTCGGTTGAGTCTCATGCCTAGTCTATTCCTTTGCATTAGGTACTAATTCCCTTATATAGATACTAGGATCGAGAGTTATATCCCACCATGTCAGCAAAATAGGCAAAAATTCTAGAGACCTCCAAACCAAGAAAAACCTAGGTTGACTAGGTGCAATTTCTTCTCCTGAATCTCTTGGTACAAGTTTTATCTTTGCAAATTCATTGGATGTAGAGAAAACTGATAGGGAAAGTTTCTTGCTCTATTCATTCCTTCCTTTTCCTACCTGAGGTAGGTGATAGAACAGCCACCGTCGATCTCAGATCAAAGGACTATCGTCACACGTGCCAAAATGCAAGTCAGAAAATAAATATTATTAATCGTGACGTTTAATACGTTCCTCTTGTATTGTCCACACTTTATGGATTTTTGTAAATTCCATATCTCCCAAACCACTCCTCCAAATTTAATCCCAAATTTTAAGGGATAGTCTATAAAGACTTAATCTACTTATATTCCAAGTTTGAATCTGAAACTCAAAAGGAATGACTCCTTTTCTTTATTTGCAAGTCAATGACTTATAAAGCATGTATTATGTATAAAGACACATATTTTCTCTCTCCTTCTTTCCTATATTCTTTATTTTGATTACTCTTTCCATTAGTAATCACATGTAAATGAAATCTAATTAATTGTGGCCATCAATGTCACTTTCTAGAGATTTCTCTACATTTCTCATAAATACATTGTTTAATATCTATTATCTTTTATTTTTCTCTATTGTTTGGACTTTTCTTCTTTTCCTCTCTTTTGTATCCATTATTGGATCAACAAAACAATAGAAGTCACGAAATTCATATCAAAGGGGATATTTGCAAAGAAACCCATTCTTTGAAGCAAAGCATACATCCTTCTCAATTCAAGTCCATATTCATAAAATTATTACATTTCAATTATGAAAACACATGTAAAATTGAGGTTGTAACCGATATCATCAACATAAATTTGAATGATAAGAAAATTGTTAGAAGTGTGTTTGAGAAACAAGGTAGAATATACTTTGCCCATGATATACCCATGATCTAACAAAAAGTTCTTTAATTTCTCATACCAAGCTCAAGATGCTTGTTTGATTACATGGAGAGCTTTTTGCAAAAAATAAACATGGTTAGGTAAACTACCATGTTAAAATCTCGGGGTTTGTGCAACATACACTTCCTCCACAATTGTTGTTGGGTTTTAGGGGAGGCAGAGAAGGCAGCGGAAACAAAAACAATTTTTCCTCCCCAAACCCAGAACAAGGAAACGCGTCAATGTCTATACAATAGGAAAGGATAGTTTATGGAATCATACCTTGTCCCGAGGCTTGCTCGGTGACAATACCTCACAGCTTGCACGGTCTTCACCTCCGGTCTTGGACGGTGTCTGTGCAGCTCCTGGTCGTACCGGGACTGACGACTCATGATCTCACCGGGACTATCGGGATTGACAGCTGTCCTCTGAGCAGCAGAAATCTCCCGCCTCTGAAGTAGTCCACACGAACCACCTTGAACTCCAATCTCCTTGTCCCATAAGGAATTGGAAGGAGTCGCACCCTCCAGTCAGCATACTAGTCACTGACACATTCTCCTGCCACCAGTCGCTTTCTGCAGTTGTCTTTCCCTAGTTGTGCCTCCCTTATAGGGTAGCACTTGCTCGGGCTCTCTCGGTTTCCAAAACCAGAGAGAATGACAACTTTACAGAGAAACTGGCTGCACTGAGTTGTACTTTGAGAAGCCCCCAATACCCATATATATAGGAGGGTCATGGGACAGGGTTATCTATCCCGGGCAATGTGGGACTAAAGTAGGTGTAGAAGGGTTCGAGATTTTCCACAAAAACAACCAACTGCGCAACCTGAACTGATCATTTCATTTCTGAAACGGTCGGTTGGGGACCTAAGCCGGTCGGTTGACACCTCAACTGATCGGTTGGGACCCATGAAACAGTCAGTTCACTTCTGAACCGGTCGATTCGTGGTCCTGGTCAGTTCCCGATCGACTTTTCCTCTTTTTGTTTCTAATTGGTACCAAATACCAATCCTTGTTCCAATCAAATTGGGCAAGTGAAACAAAAATAAATTTCTCACCAATCCTACTTTCCCAACTTGCTCGGTTGGACCAGTTGAACGATCATTTCAACATTTGAACCGATTGTTTCACCCTGTCCATGAGCCGATTGACTCACCATCTGAGCCGATCAGTTCACCAAGCTCAGCCAATCGGTTCATCACATGAGCCGATCGGTTGGGAGTGCAGATTGTGCAGAAACAGTCAATTGCAGTTTTAATCAATCTGATACTCTAATCAATCAGTGCAACACCTTGAACATTATGATACTGAGCTATCAATTGATTGAGTGTTTAATTGAACTACTAAACTCCTTTAGTAATCAATCTAAACATTGTTTTTGGATAAAACTCCTCTTCCAGGTTAAATCCTATGTGTGTGAACCTGCATGTCCATATCACGTTGGCAGTGAAAGTCCATAACACTTATGACTTCACAAGCAAAGAGATGTGCCTAGTCACACATCAGTGCTACCCAAGTGAAATAGAAAGTTGGAGAACAACTTTCAATCCTACAATCTGTGAATGGTGTTACAGTGAATGTATAATTCCTTTGTCACTGATATCCTGAATGAACTCGAGGCATGGAACAGTCATCCTGTCAACGTTCATTCACTTTCTTGATCTCAGAGTAGATTGGAAGAGATATGTATGACATCAATATCACATAATGATTCACATATGCATGCATGCCTTTCTCAATCCTACTCATCAAGTGGCCATGGATATCAAACTCCCTCAGGAGGGACAAATCCCATATCTATCACTCACCCCTCAAAAGCCCCATGTGTCAAAGTCACCCAATCATCACCTTTATAACAACCCATGTTTCAGGACTGCGTTTGATGATGTCAAAGTGTGCCCAATGACATGTGTTGAGTGTAGTGATTTTAGGTCAAAGAATCACACTCACCACCATCACTGTGAGTACTGACTGTGACTACCATGTCATGGTTCCATGTGTCAAACTCATAGTGGGTCTGTCTGGTACACTTGTTCTCTAACAAGTACCTATGTGTTTGGTTTGATATCTCTATATCATGACTAATGAGATTCTGTCATCAACCAACACCACAATCTAGTCTTGTGCGTCATTGTTGTCTATCTACCTTCCACAATGACATATGACTAGGGACATAACAAGAATGTACAAACTCTTAGCATCTGTACGATCTCAGCGTTCAGGTCTTGAACCTGAAAACATACGTCATTGAGTACTGTCATTCTCTAGACATTCAACCTGTTCTATCACTATCTCATATGATTGAATCAGAAAGAATTGGAAGCTTGCCTTTGATATTTATCAAATCAATCTTAATGTATCCCACCAATCACCCCATGATTGGCTCTCAGGGAATACATACCAACAGACTCCCACTTGCACTGCGAGCCAATCACCCTTGAATCATATTCATAGTGATCTTCAAACATGTCCCACATGTTACTGTGCTCTAGTGCGAACATAGTGAGTTATGGCAACACCTTGCCAAAGTCAGTATAAATTGCATGTCTCACATCTCTTCGTTGTACGTCACACGTATGAGATGGAGTTGTCATAAAATGTGATCGAGTATTCCTTTGCTAACCTTTAGCCACATTGCATGATCAAGGATTCCATACTTGTCATCAATGAGCGGAATATCTATAAATTCATCTCATGAACTTCCAGATCCATATAGTATCCACTGTTGTTCTCCAATGCATAGATACGTGGCATTTCCTTTTAAATGGTTTTATTGGAACACTTCCAATTATCAACAAACTTTCACTTTTATATATCCTATATATATATTGCGATTAATTTTCTGTCCTTTCGGAAGTTCGCATCAATGTAACTCTTTACATTGAACTCTTCCTTATCTCCATAGAACTAGTACTTCTGAAGTACTTATCAAGTTCTCATGGTATTCCAGTAACCCTTACTGTAAATAGACAGACATCCACTCATCATGTTTCACATAGGAGTTATCAGGATGAGCACATCATATTGCCATGTCATACATACAAGATGATGAATGCATTTTGTTCTTGCCATGCAAGATGATGGGATGATTACATACATGATAGATCCACATCTATTCTTAGTGTTCCCATTCTTCATAAGAATTGGACACTTGGCCTTGGGATACTAACTCCATGTAACATGGACAATTTTTCTCCCACTGAATCTGTGCATACTGAACCCTTCAGTAAAGATTGCCAATGTATGCTTTATCTTTTCAGGTCAAGAGGTTTTCGAGAACTATCTCTATAGGTCTCTATTCCTATTACATAGGAAACATCTCTATCTTCCTTTAAGATAAATTCCACTTTTGGATTTCCATTCTAGAACATTTCCATTTCACATCAACATGTGGAATGTGAACACGCTCCCACTAAATCACAGATCCCTTCTTTATCTTTGACATATCAGTCAAACCCTTTGACTATATCATCAAAGTAAAGATCCAATTCTGAGTTGCTTGTACTCAATCAATCACATTGATTAGTCCATTGTAACTTATAGAATTCATTTGCATTAGTGGATTCATAAACCTTATAGGTTGTGTCACGTACATATCCTTGTTTTATTCCTCATAGGAATGCGGTTTTAGTATCCATATGCCAAATGTCTTAGTCATTAAGTTGCAATCAACAAGCATCATCCTTCTCAAAATGTTATCCATGTGTCTTAACACTTAAGATTCATTTGCACTTATGGATTTCATCCAATGGGTGCTACCATCAAGGTCATACCTTATGGTTCACATGGATGTCATTTAGGATGTAATGGTTGTAAACCATAACTCAAAATTTGGTTCCTCATATTCATCTAGATAGTTGACTCATCACATGAACAACTCATCACATAGATAAATGAGGTGTATCCATCAAGGATATAAGAATTTACAACTCCTTGTGATTCTTAATGTCCTTTATTAGTGTGGGGTATTCTTTTATTAAGAAGAATTCATTTATTTGATAATCATTCTCTAACTCCTTAGAGTATGATTCCTTCTTGATTTAGACATCACCATGCTTTAATCATGAGTTCACTATGATACACTATCATAATCACTCATAAGGATCTCAAACATTTGGTCCAAGTATTTCATTCATTGATCTCATCAAGAATTAACACTTTACCAAATTTGCACATCATCTATGATAATCTTGAACACTTCAAGATATTCATATTGGTATTTCTCTAAACAACATTTGAAGTATTAGCATTTGTTCCAATAGGTATGTAAATACATCACATGTATTATACCTAATAGGATAATCATTCTCCCACCACCATTAGTGAAGATTGATTAATCATGTTCAAGATATTCATGTCTCTTACTGGTTCTCTAACCAAAAGAGTCTAGATTTATCCATCACATGGAAACTAGAAATGAATTTCTCATGATTGATGCTAATTTGATTGTTTGAGTTATCTATAACTTTTAGGTATCATTTTATCTTATGCATATCAAATATCACAAGATAAATAAGGCATTGCCACAAAGATCATATCTTTATAAATTGAAACATCTCTTTATTGATTGCCATCATTATCATACAATATGCAAAAATAAAGTGTTTCTATCTATTGACAAATATGAAATAGCAGTTCATAATTGTATTACATGCCTTTTAGGCTGAAAATAAACTAAAGTACTCATATCTATGGCGGAAACACTTGCCCCATTTATTGAGTTCTTTACACTTTGCATCTTGGTATCATATACCTCAAAAGTGTTACAAGTTTACTTTCATGACACCTTTAAGTAGAGACGTATGTCGCCTCCTTCTTCTTTTGTTCTTCCAGATAGAGAGGACAATTCCTTCATACACCCTTTCCCCATGTGCCTGGAGGTTGAAGACAGCTTGGGCTTCTGGCTAGCATCAGAACACTTCTTTGCTTTGCCCTTGCCCTTGACCTTAAGACTTACCTTTCATTGATCTCATCAAAGATTAGGGTTAGTCTTTCTTCATATTTTCCTCTACTGTCCTCAACATGTCCAACAACTTTGTCAACACTTGTCAAAGTTGTTCATGTTGTAGTTTATCATGAACTGTATGATTCTCGCAACATTTGCAGTATCATACCAATAGCCAACTCTTGGCTCAGAGGGAATCCTTCTTCGTCAGGTCTTTCCACATACCCAATCATATTGAGTGTGTAAATACCTTACTGGATCTCCTTCTGTCATGACATACTAGGACAATGTCTTGGAAACATCATATGTCTCATGTTGTCTCTGCAACTCATAGTTCAGAAAACACAACATCAAGCACTCCTCATCAATGTCATCCTCGGTATGCTTCCATAAGCATACTTTCAACCATTGATATGGTGGGATCGAGTTCATCTGGTTCTGGTATAACTAGGACTTAGAGCTTTCCCTCTTTGATTGAGAATGCTTCTCAACGTCCTAACCAATCGTGGAAATTATTCCCATTTAATTTGTCCTTTTCCAGGACGGATCACAAAGAAAAGTGATTTTTGTTTGTTGTCATTTGTACTACAAAAGGAAATATGCAATTTTAGTCCAAAAACTCTTTTTTGACTTATTTGATTGATTAGAAAAGTTGACGATATAATTAAGCCTTTAATTAATTATCACTCCCACTATTTTACTTCAAATTGATATCCCTCACCAACAATTTGGAAGATTGCAGCATACAACCTTCTAGTGGGCAAGATCCTGAAATCCTCTAAGTCATGGACCAGCTAGGGCTGTCACCCACAACTTAGATCTCTCAAGTAGGCAACTCTTGCCAATTGCATCATATGCAACTCTTGATAAGATGTCATATGCAACTCCTTGCCATGAGCATCTCCATGCCTCAAGGTGCTAGATCCTATCTAGGTCACCTTGTTAAGTCTGACCCAAAGCCAACACGATGAATATGCACCCTGCTAGGGCAGACCCACATATCCATCCTTCACGCTTCCACGAGATAGACGGTGCACCACGCTAGGGCGTGCCCACACTTGGTCGATCAAGCTTTTCACGTGTGTCGCATTTGGAAGGCATCTAAAACTTAATATTTAATGAGGGATTTTGTTTTATATACATATACATATCCAATCATCACAATATATAGTATGCATCATATACATGCTATATCCCACAGAAAACATGCAAACCGATAAAAGTGATTATTATGGCCATCCTAATGTGATTCCTCGAGCCAAGAGGAATTACCGTCATCTAGGTCTACATCACATGCAACCTGTACAAGATGAACTCTGTGCTTTGCTTTTCTGGGTTTGATCAACTCATGACATGACTGATCGGCTCGCCATCAAGCCGGTTGGCTGGGTGCCACCAGCCGATCGGTTGGCTCCTCCAACCGATCGGTTTGCCTGGTCGTCGTGCATCTCATCATATCCGCCACACGCTCGTCTCGCTCCTCGAACCGGTCATCAACTGATCGGCTCACTCCTTGAATCGATCGTCTCGAACGTCAACCGATCGGTTCACACCTTGAACCGGTCGTCTTAGCTGTCGTCAGGATGTCCTCTGTTCTTTGACATAATAGGAAATAAAATTCTATCCTATTTTACATTATAAAAAGAGAAACCTCGAGTTACATTCGAGGGGAGCAAAGGTAGGAAAGAAAATCTTGAATTATTTCGAGTTACATCAGGAATAGGAGAAGGAAGATCGGTGCGCAGACCGAGATGCAAGCAACCACATACAACCATACACAGATAGGGTTTATTGGCCATAACCACGCTGTACATCCACCACAAAACTCATTTAAAGGTGACGCGTATTGAGTGCATTAATAATACATATCATATCTGTAAATTGGGATTTGTGGATTTAGGATTAGACATGCATAAAGCCAATTTTATTCGCATCGTATCCAATAAATAAAGGTGACAAACCAAAATCGATCATATCGATAATCCTAAAGTATAGAGCAGTTGACGTGGCTCTGATACCACTGTTGGATTTTAGGGGAGGCAGAGAAGGCAGCGGAAATAAAAAAAAATTCTCCTCCCCAAACCTAGAACAAGGAAACGCGTCAATGTCTATACAATAGGAAAGGATGGTTTGTGGAATCATACCTTGTCCAGAGGCTTGCTCGGCGACAATACCTCACGGATTGCGCAGTCTTCACCTCCGGTCTTGGACGGTGTCTGTGCAGCTCCTGGTCACACCAGGACTGATGACTCCTGGTCTCACAGAGACTGTCGGGATTGCCAGCTGTCCTCCAAGCAGTAGAAATCTCCCGCCTCTGAAGTAGTCCACACGGACCACCTGGAACTCCAATCTCCTTATCCCACAAGGAATTGGAAGGAGTCGCACCCTCCTGTCCGTGTACTAGTCACGGACACACTCTCCTGCCACCAGTCGCTTTCTATAGTTGTCTTTCCCTTGTTGTGCCTCCCTTATCGGGTAGCACATTCTCGGGCTCTCTCGGTTACCAAAACCAGAGAGAACGGAAACTTTACAGAGCAACTGGTTGCACTGAGTTGTACTTTGAGAAGCCCCCAATACCCCTATATATATAGGAGGGTCATGAGACAGGGTTCTCTATCCCGGGCAATGTGGGACTAAAGCAGGAGTAGAAGGGTTCGAGATTTTCCACAAAAACAACCAACTATGCAACTTGAACCGATCAATTCATTTCTAAAACAGTCGGTTCGGGACCTGAGTCGGTCGGTTGACACCTCAACCGATCGGTTGGGACCCATGAAACGGTCAGTTCACTTCTGAACTGGTCAGTTCGTGGTCCTGGTCAGTTCCCGATCGACTTTTCCTCTTTTTGTTTCTAATTGGTACCAAATACCAATCCTTGTTCCAATCAAATTGGGCAAGTGAAACGAGAAGAAATTTCTCACCAATCCTACTTTCCCAACTTGCTCGGTTGGACGAGTTCAACGATCATTTCAACATTTGAACCGATTGTTTCACCCTGTCCATGAGCCGATCGACTCACCATCTGAGCGGATCGGTTCACCAAGCTCAGCCGATCGGTTCATCACATGAGCCGATCGGTTGGGAGTGCAGATTGTGCAGAAACAGTCAATTGCAGTTTCAATCAATCTGATACTCTAATCAATCAGTCCAACACCTTGAACATTACGATACTGAGCTATCAATTGATTGAGTGTTTAATTGAACTACTAAACTCCTTTAGTAATCAATCTAAACATTGTTTATGGATAAAACTCCTCTTCCAGGTTAAATCCTATGTTTGACCCTGCAGGTCCATTTCACGTTGGAGGTGAAAGTCCATAACACTTATGACTTCACAAGAAAAGAGAGGCGCCTAGTCACACATCAGTGCTACCCAAGTGAAATAGAAAGTTGGAGAACAACTTTCAATCCTACAATCTGTGAATGGTGTTACAGTGAATGTATAATTCTTTTGTCACTGATATCCTGAATGAACTTAAGGCATGGAACAGTCATCCTGTCAACGTTCATTCACTTTCTTGAACTCAGAGTAGATTGGAAGAGATGTATGACATCAATATCACATATTGATTCACACATGCGTGCACGCCTTTCTCAATCCTACTCATCAAGTGGCCATGGATATCAAACTCCCTCAGGAGGAACAAATCCCATATCTATCACTCACCCCTCAAAATCCCCATGTGTCAAAGCCACCCAATCATCACCTATATAACAACCCATGTTTCAGGACTGCGTTTGATGATGTCAAAGTGTGCCCAACGACATGTGTTGAGTGTAGTGATTTCAGGTCAAAAAATCACACTCACCACCATCAGTGTGAGTACTGATTGTGACTACCATGTCATGGTTCCATGTGTCAAACTCATGGTGGGTCTGTTCGGTACACTTGTTCTCTAACAAGTACCTATGTGTTTGGTTTGATATCTCTATATCATGACTAATGAGATTCTGTCATCAACCAACACCACAATCTAATCTTGTGAGTCATTGATGTCTATCTACCTTCCACAATGACATCTGACTAGGGACATAACAAGAATGTACAAACTCTTAGCATCCGTACGATCTCATCATTCAGGTCCTGAACCTGAAAACATACGTCATTGAGTATTGTCATTCTCTAGACATTCAACTTGTTCTATCACTATCTCATATGATTGAACCAGAAAGAATTGGAAACTTGCCCTTGATATTTATCAAATCAATCTTAATGTATCCCACCAATCATCACATGATTGGCTCTCAGGGCATACATACCAACAATTGTACCATTCAGAAACACACTTTTAACATCCATTGAAAAAATAAAGTTTAATAACTAGTGAAAGCAAGCAACATATGAGTGGACTCAAGTCTAGGTATAGGTGCATATGTTTCATCAAAATCTACACATTCCTATTAATTGTAGCCTTGAGCCATTGACCTTGTTGTGTTCCTTACCACCTTGTCACTTTCATCTAGTTTGTTGTGGAAGACCCAATTGGTGCCAATGATCATTTTATCACATGGTCTTGGAACTAGGGTCCACACTTATTTCTTCTCGAATGGCTCCAATTCTTCTTGCATGTCTAGGATCCATTCATCATCGCCAAGAGCTTCTTTGAAGTTCTTTGGCTTGAGTTGTGAGATGAAGGCATTCTTGGCTTGTTCTTTGTTCAAAGCAACCCGCATATTGACTCTTTCAAATGGGTCACCTAAAATCTGATCTTTTGGATGATAAGCGGGGAGTTGGATCCTTCTTCACTTCATCTTTCTCTTATTCTTGAGAGACCACCTCTTTAACCTTTTGGGTGATGTTGAGTTCTTTTAGAATAGGAATCACCTAACCTACAACATCATCATCTGGAACAATATATTTGGGAATAGAGGGGTTAGTCTGAATAAACTTAACATTAATGGATTCTTCTACTTTAGCAAGATCAACATTAAATACTTTATAAGCTTTGCTAATAGTATTAGAGCTAAGAAAGAAAGCCTTGTATGATTTTAGATCAAACTTGTCATGAGAATCTTTTGTGTTCAAAACATAACATGGACATCCTAAAACATGAAAGTACTTGGTATAAGGCTTCCTACCATGCTATAGCTCATAGGGGGTTTTCTTCAAAGAAGGATGTGTGAAAACCCAGTTTTGCACAAAACATGAGGTACTAACAGCTTCAACCCAAAACTTCTTTGGAGTGTGGTCCTAGCCATTTCCTGTAGTGACCTATTCTTCCTCTCTAAACCCCATTTTATTGAGGTGTTATAGGTGAAGAGAAGTTATGTGCATATCCAAATTCTTCACAAAAATGTTCAAAAGTATCATTTTCAAATTCTCCCCCATGATCAATGTGTATGGAAACAATCCGGCTAGAAGCTTCATTCTCAACTCATTTACAAAAACTTGAGAAAACATCAAGTGTACCACTTTTGGAAATGAGAAAGAAGGTCCAAGTATATCCACTGAAATCATTGACAATAATAAGAAAATACTTGGAACTATGAAGCGACTGAGTTCTCATTGGTCCCAATAGATCAATATGGAGAAGTTTAAGAGCTCTCTTGGTACTAAGTACTTCTTTGAATTTGAAGGAGGACTTGGTTTGCTTTCCTTGGGTACAAGGTTTCCATTCCTCATCCTTTTCAAAATCCAATTGGGAAGTCCCTTTACCAAGTTCTTTTTGCTCAACTTCTTCAATTGATGCATAGTTACATGACCAAGCTGACGATGCCAAAGAGAAATATCATTCAGATTGACTACTAGGCATCTACCAACAATAGGTTTAATAGAGTAAAGAACAATTACATAAATATTACCACTTCTAGTTCCCATATATATGACATGATAGGTGAGGGAATCTAGAATCAGGCATTCAAAAGAAGTAAATATCACAAGGTAACCATTATCACATAATAGACTTACACTTATTAAATTGTGAAGTAGGCCATCCACAAAAAGGACATTCTTGATACACAAGGATTCACCTATATCATCCTCCCCTTTTACCTTAACTTTCTTGTTGTCCCCGAAAGTAACTAAACATCCTTTATTCTTAGTGAAATTATTGAAATGGCTTATGTCATCTGTCATGTGTTCAGTACAGCCACTATCAACACTCCATCTAACTTTTTCCTGCAAGAAAGGAGAGTGTCAGTTCCCAACTCAAACTTTGGGATCTAGAGTTATATTGAGGACACATTTCATCTTTGGGTTGGTCCCCTTAGTCTTGTAAGGACAATAAGTAGAATAATGATCATCACTTTTGCAATGAGAGAAAATCATAGGGTTCTTAGTGCTAGAAGACTCTCTAATGAAAAAAGAGGTTTCCTTACTCTTTTTATTACATTTGGATTTGTTCTTGTGCTTAGGTGATCCACCTACAAATCCCAAACCACTAGTACCACTTTGTTTAGTAGAATGGTCAAGGATTTCATTTAGGGAATTTTTCATTTTGAGAAATTCCTATAGAGAGGCTCTAAGTCTATGATTGACATCACTGAGAAATATAATAGTAGAAGACAAACTAGCATGATCATCTCTAGCATGAACAAGGTCAGCCTCTAAACTGAGGGTTTTAGTCAAATAGGAATCTTTTTCAAGAGAAATAGAAGCAACATCATTACTAGGAAAAATAGGTCTAGAAGGCAAATCATTTACTTGAGCAAGCAACCTAGAAATTTTACATTCAATCAATTGAATTTCTTTAAGATAAACATCTCTTTCATCTCTACGAGCATCAACAATAAGTGTAAATTTAGCATTTTAAGTTTTAAGTATTTCAAGTTCATTTAGGAACTTTTGGTTATCTTACTTAAGAGATTCAATGTTCTCAAGATAGACACCATTCTCTACCTCAACTCCATTGTATTGGATCTCAAGATCAAGAAATTGTCCTTGCAAGTTATCAATGCACTCAAGATGAATTTTCTCATTTTTCTCTAGAATCTCAAGTTTAGCATACAAATCATCAATGATTTTTCCAAACCTCTTCCTTTTAGATTTACACTTAGAAAAAGAAGAACGGGTAGAAATAAGCATGTTAGTAAGAGTTTCTTTAGCTAACTCATGCAAGACTACCTCACTTACCTCACTTACATCACCAATATCTTCACTTATAGAGGCAATGAGTGCAAGGTGGCACTCTCCATCTTCATTGAAGCATGAGCCACTAGAGGATGATGCTTGCCAAGCTGCATGAGATGCATTTTTATGTCTCCTCTCTTTCTTTTCCTTCCTCTTAGAGGATGATGCTTCCCAAGCTGCATGAGATGCATTTTTGTGTCTCCTCTCCTTATTTTCCTTCCTCTTGTACTTGCTCTCTTTCTTGTATTCTTCTTGTGGTGCGACTTTCTTGCCTTAGGAAATTAACTCTTGTAGTGTCCTTTTTGACCAAACTTGTAGCACCTTGAGTAGAAGAAGAAGATTGCTTTACTTTTAGGTGCTTTTCCTTGGAGTAGTTGGCTTCATGCTTACTAGGTCCATCATCTTCACTAGAGAAGGAGGGAGAGGTCTGAAAAGCAAGTTTTTGTTGAGGGATGACAACCTCCACTTGAGCTTTGAAGGCACTATCTTTGATCTTCCTTTCTTCCTTTTCTTGTTGCTTGGCTTCCTCTTCTTGGTTGTCAAATCTTGGCTCATGAGCTTTTAGATTCCAAATAAGCTCCTCGGTTGGAATGTCACCAAGACTTATCACTTCTTCAATGGAGGTCACATTTGACTCCAATCTCTTTGGCAGAGATCTCAAGATCTTTGAGTTGATTTCTCCTCTATCCAAAGTGTTGTTGGGTTTTAGGGGAGGCAGAGAAGGCAGCGGAAACAAAATTTTTCTCCCCCAAACCCGGAACAAGGAAACGCATCAACGTCTATATAATAGGAAAGGATGGTTTGTGGAATCATACCTTGTCCCGAGGCTTGCTCTGTGACAATACCTCGTGCCTTGCGCAATCTTCAACTCCGGTCTTGGACGGTGTCTGTGAAGCTCCTGGTCGCATCGGGACTAACGACTCCTCTCACCAGGACTGTCGGGATTGACAGTTGTCCTCCTGAGCGGCAGAATCCTCCCGCCTCTGAAGTAGTCCACACGGACCACCTGGAACTCCACACTCCTTGTCCCACAAGGAAGTGGAAGGAGTCGCACCCTCCTGTTGATATACTAGTCACCAACAAACTCTCCTACTGCCAGTTGCAATTGCAGTTGTCCTTCCCTTGCTGCACCTCCCTTTGTGGGAAGCACTTGCTCGGGCTCTCTCTCGGTTACCAAAACTTGAGAGAACGACAACTTTACAGAGCAACTGGTTGCACTGAGTTGTCCTTTGAGAAGCCCCCAATACCCCTATATATAGGAGGGTCATGGGATAGGGTTCTCCATCCCGGGCAATGCGGGACTAAAAGCAGGAGTAGAAGGGTTCGAGATTTTCCACAAAAGCAACCAACTCACAAACTGAACTGATCGGTTCACAAGTGAACCGGTCGGTTGGGGACCTGAATCGATCGGTTGACACCTCAACTGATCATTTGGGACACCTCAACCGGTCAGTTCACAAGTGAACCGGTCGGTTGGTGGTCCTAGTCGGTTCCCGATTGACTTTCCATCTTTTGTTTCTAATTGGTATCGAATACCAATCCTATTTCCAATCAAATTGGGAAATTGAAACGAAAGGAAAATTCTCACCAATCCTACTTTCCCAAGTTGCTCGGTTGCACCAGTTGAATCGATCGTTTCAATACTTGAAGCAATCGGTTCACCCTGGGCTTGAGTCGATCGGCTCAACACTTGAGTCGACCGGTTCAGCAATCTCAGCCGACCAGTTCAACACTTGAACTGATCGGTTGGGAGTGCAGGTTATGCAGAATCAGTCAATTGTGATTTCAATCAATCCGATACTCTAATCAATCTGTCCAACACCTTGAACACTGTGATCTTGATCTATCAATCAATTGAGTGTTTAATTGAACTACTAAACTCCTTTAGTAATCAATCTAAACATTGTTTGTGGACAAAACTCCTCTTCCAGGTTAAATCCTATGCGTGTGACCCTGCAGGTCCATTTCACATTGGCAGTGAAAGTCCATAACACTTATGACTTCACAAGCAAAGAGAGGTGCCTAGTCACACATCAGTGCTACCCAAGTGAAAGTAGAAAGTTGGAGAACAACTTTCAATCCTACAATCTGTGAATGGTGTTACAGTGAATGTATAATTCCTTTGTCACTAATATCCCGAATGAACTTGAGGCATGGAACAGTCATCCTGTCAACGTTCATTCACTTTCTTGATCTCAGAGTAGATTGGAAGAGATATGTATGACATCAGTATCACATACTGATTCACACATGTGTGCATGCCTTTCTCAATCCTACTCATCAAGTGGCCATGGATATCAAACTCCCTCAGGAGGGACAAATCCCATATCTATCACTCACCCCTCAAAAGCCCCATGTGTCAAAGCCACCCAATCATCACCTTTATAACAACCCATGTTTCAGGACTGCGTTTGATGATGTCAAAGTGTGCCCAATGACATGTGTTGAGTGCAGTGATTTCAGGTCTAAGAATCACCCTCACCACCATCATTGTGAGTACTGACTGTGACTACCATGTCATGGTTCCATGTGTCAAACTCACAGTGGGTCTTTCCGGTACACTTGTTCTCTAACAAGTACATATGTGTTTGGTTTGATATCTCTATATCATGACTAATGAGATTCTGTCATCAACCAACACCACAATCTAGTCTTGCGTGTCATTGTTGTCTATCTACCTTCCACAATGACATCCGACTAGGGACATAACAAGAATGTACAAACTCTTAGCATCTGTATGATCTCATCGTTCAGGTCATGAACCTGAAGGCATACATCATTGAGTACTGTCATTCTCTAGACATTCAATTTGTTCTATCACTATCTCATATGACTGAACCAGAAAGAATTGGAAGCTTTCCTTTGATGTTTATCAAATCAATCTTAATGTATCCCACCAATCATCCCATGATTGGCTCTCAGGGCATACATACCAACAAGTGTGTCCCAAAGTAGCTAGGTCATTGATGATGATGTTGAGCCTAGAGTAAATCTCGACAACTCCTTCTTTCTTCCCCAGGTTGAAGTTCTTTAGGAGGTTGTTTAAAATGTAGGCTTTTGTCTATTCTACTTGCTTTGTGCCTTCATAGGTGATGCACAACATATCCCATATCTCATAGGCTATATCCCATGACGAGATGTGGTTGAACTCTACTGGGGTTAGGAAGTATAGAGGATGTTGATTACTTTGGTATTGAGTTGGGCATCTTTTAGGGCAGCTTCATTCCATGTTGGCACATCTCATGTTTTCTCCTTGTACGGTGTGAACATCACCTTGCACATATCATAGTTCATCCCTTGAATATAGAACTACATAGGCCTTTTCTAATAGAGGAAGTTGGTGTCGTTGAAGACCGAGGGGCGCATGGAGAAACCTCCATTTAGGTTGAGTGAACCAAGTAGATTCTCACCCATCTTCTCATCTCCTGGGAGATTGTTGAAGAAAATCCTTGGTTTTGATACCACTTGTTCAATCTAGGGCTCTATAGGAGGTGAATAAAGCTTCAAAATTTTCACAAGAATAGTTAGACCTTCAAATTATATCAATTGAAACCAAAAGCTTATAAACAATTTGAAGTCATATCTAAGCAAGCAAAGAAAGGATGAGAGAGATGGAAACATGCACTTAGACAAGGTGGTTAGAGTGGTTCCAAACTCCAAACTAGGATATAGTCAATCCACTACCTAGAGAGGTCAACCTCTAGGACTTTACAACCCATGTATACTTATATTCCATCATAAGAGATATAAGAGGACCACCATACGTCTAAACAAGGACTTACCCACTTGATCAAGATGTCTTCTTATTTCAAAAAGTACTTACCCACACTTGCATCAAGTCTTTGTCCTTGACGAAATTACCCACTCTTCTTAAATCTTAGCCTTTCCCTTCTCCTTCACCTCGAGAAGATCTTCACCTCTTCTTCAACCTTGATGAAGACTGATAGATTCACCTTCACTCGGAGTAGCTCACTTCAACCTTTGCTCTTTGAGAAATGGGATTGGGAAGATTGAAGGAATGAGAACTTTACAAGATAACATGGAGGTAGCTCTCTTACAACATGACTAACTCACTCAAAATCAAAAACTTCTTTGTAAATGAGAGAGAGAAAGGGACTCAAAGGGTTGTAACAACTCAACTATAGTAAGGACCAATAATAGCATGAATGAGCAAACTTGTAATGAACTCCAAGGGGTCCTATTTATAGTTGGGGGTGTTCCTTTGAGTGTGGGATCACTTTAGAACAAAAAGTAGTAGTTTTACAACTTGCAACAGATCTATTTTCATTTCTAACAACTCTCCAATGGTTGGAATCACTTTCTATGCATTTTCCATATAGTACATTCAATCGAGCTTCAATAAAGATAGCTTGACCGATCCACTAATCGATAAAGCCAATTTTCAAACTATCGGTCGAGTTTTTACTAGGAAACTCGACCAATGAGTCAAAATCAATTTTGGTCAGTGAGACGGTTGGTTGAGTTCTATGAGTGTACAACTTGACCAATTGATCATTTTAGAAAATTAATCAATGGACCGGTTAAGATTCAAACTCGACAAACAAAGTTGATGTGAAAAAAAATTTAGAATGATTTTAGAGTGACAAACGTTGGAGTTAAGTATCCCTGATTTTTTCTCATCTTACTTACAAGTCATATCATCGATACAACTAATTAATTCCATTGTTTGTTTTATGTTTCTCTATCTTCCTACTATGGTGTTGTTTTCTATCCCTGTGATAGGTTAGGTGTCATGGTGTCTCAGTTGTTCCTAGTTGTTCTACTTTTGTTGTGTTATCTTCTTGGTTCGGTGGGCTTCAGCCAGGAAGTTGCAGGTATGGCCATTCTGGTTGCTCCACAGGTGCGACAGAACTTTGGGGATTCTGGAGTTTGGGTGATGGAGGCCTTTTTCTATGTTGTTTGCCTCGTTTACTACTTGAGCTTAGGCTTAAGTAGGGGGAAAGGCACAGTGAGGAGGTTGAGATGGTGGGTTTTCCTCAAATAGTCCCCTTCTCTTCTATTCAACAACTGCTCTATTCTACCGGCATCGATCAACAATATTTTGAACTATCTTGTTTCTTCTTCCTTCGCCTTTTAAGCATGCTACCTATTTGTTATTTTGCCTCTGTCAGGTTTTGTTTATGTGAGTTGTCTTTTGCTTTCTGGTTTTTTCTTGGTCATAGCTGAGATTTATCTTGGCGCCTTCACCTACTTAGTTTGAGGTGTTATTCTTCTTCTTCCTTACAGGAAAGTTAGCGATGTATGTTGGGAATTTTGCTCTGTCAGTCTTGGTATTTGTGGTGGGGGTTCGATGCATGCTTGTGGTACCCATGATTGTGGTAGAATTCTGATTAAAAGTTTCTTTGTTCAGCGTGTTGGGGAGGAATTCAGATAGAAGTGTCCTATCTTTTTTCGATTAAGCATCTATGCCCTTGTACTCTTCATTATCTGGTTACCAAGTTTGTATAGTTTTCTTGTCCCTATAGATTCTGTATGGCTTTTCAATATATGAAGTTGGAGGATTTAAATAAAAAAATAAAAAAAAAATATTCAAAGGTGATTTGAAGTGATTTCCCAAATTGCACACTTGCATTGCTTTTGACTTGAACTTGGACGAGCTAGGCCTTGTGTAATTTGATCCTTTTCATGTACCTAAAGCCCGAAATAAATCTTAAACAAACATATTAGATACATATGAATGGAATGGTTAAGTCATTACCAAATTATGGACAATGTATAACTCTCAAGTCAACATTCTCCCCCTTTTTGACAATGACAAACCATTCCTCAACATATTGAAAATGATATGTAAATGTATACATTAGCCTTGTGAATTGCAAGGGGATTCATGATTTTTAACAATTTGAATTGGTCCCCCTAAATCTATGCTCACATTTACATGCATAGTTAGTCTTTCTACACAAAGTGATATAACATGTATATACTACATGGTCCTTTAGCAAGTCACATGATAAAGTATATATTGAACAAGAAAATGATCACATAAGCAATAAAAGCAATATGGTTGAGATTCAAAACATTGAACTTCTCTCCCCCCTTTGGCATTATCAAAAAGGAAAGGGGGAAGAAGAGCATGAAAATAGGTCTTCTCAATGCACAACCAAATCCATAAATCCACAAGATGAAACATGCAACCTCATAGCACACATCAAACAGAGATGAGAGCGAGAGACAAGCAATCCATGTCATAATCAGAATATGGGTAACATAGGACTGACTCATGAGATATAGGCAACCAAAGAGCAAGTGTACATATTATTAAGATTACAACACTAAAAGCATGTTTTCAAAAACAACTACAAGCCAAAAAGATGAAAACAACATGATGATAGAAATAGTACATCTTATATAATGTGCCCATATGTTTTTAGTACAAATAGTCTAGAAAGATATATATGATCAGCATCTATATACTAAAAACTAAAACATCTAAATGTCTATGCTATCTAAGTCCAGAGGGTCATCATCATCCACATCAACATCATGATCAGAAGCTTCAGGCTCGTAGTTCTCATCGTCATCTGAAGGTGCAGCAGAGGCAGCAATGCCAGCGTCATCACCAGAGCCACCAGAAGAGCCATCAAAACCATTCTCACCATCATCCTCAGACGCTTCCTCATCATCAGGAGCAACCTCCTTATCAGCCTGATTTGGCATCTCCTCGTCGACAGAAGGACCAAAGCCACGACCAGGCTACATGGCATTCTGCTCAGCCCAAGACATATCAAAGTCATGTAACTCTTGAGCATCAAGAAAAGTAGGATCAGAGGTGCCAACTCTTGCAATCAAGGTAGCTATAGGACCAACAGGGAGAGGTATCATAGTAGGGCTAGATCCACCAGCAGTAGAGAGTGTATCAGCAAAAGCAACATGTGAAGGGGATGGGTAAAAGTGATTGTATGCATAGGATGCATAATCACCTCCTGGGTAGGGATGGTAGGTAGGGTATAGATGGGCATAGGAAAGGCTCATGGTAGACATGATAGCATAGTGATCCTGATGTATATGCTCATAAATCTAAAGTTTATACACTTGTTGATGCATCATGTAACGCATGAGGGTTTCATTTTATACATGAAAAGAGACACATGCATGTCAGGATGTCTGAGGAAGTGGGAGTACCTAGGTGGAGGTGGGATCTCCATGTGTGGTAGAATATGGGGTAGGCACACTCTTCTCAATTGTGGTCTCACTGATGCAAAATCCTTTTTGAGCAAGTTTGTAATGAAAGTCATGAAAAAGAGACTTTCCAGTGGCAGACTAAAAAAGTCCACAAATTTAGTCTAGGTAGGGTGGGTGGGTTCCTCGAGTGTTCTTACCAGAGTCAAAGTAGGTCATGTGATGGAGAACATATATGGCCCACTTGACTCTGATGTTCTTTAGGATACATAACATAATCACTACGGTGTTCTCTACAATTTCAGTTTGGTTTTTCTTTGGATGAATATTGCAGTTGACTACCAGGGTGAGTATGTGGTTCTTCAAGTTTAAGGATGAGGAGGAAAGGGTAGAGTTCTTCCTATAGGGAAAGTGAGGCTTCTTCAAGAATTTATGTATGCTAGGGAGAGTTATATCATATTGCTTGTATAAGGCCTCAGGGTCATGGAGGTCAAAATACTCAGTGTAATCCTTCCTCCATGTGTCAGTCACCTCAGTACCTGAGATTTGATATTCAACGTATCCTTGGAGACTTGGAATTTCTTCCGGACAATCATGGATGTAAGAACTAATTGAGCATTTGGTGGGGGTACAATAGTTTCATAATTCCATTGCAAATTTGCATAGAATTCATGAACAACTTTGGTCCTTGCCATGGAATTCTTATAGAACATGTGTTCAACACTCAGGGCGGAGAGGTGATGGTCGTACAAAAACTTGGCAACTTGATCATTGACCTCTTGTGGCTCAAAGAAGGAAACAAATGGAAAGGGGTTTCTAGGAAGGAGCTCCTTATACGTATATAGAGCATCATTGGAGACAAAGAAGGTATCATCGAAGGGTATAAGGTGTGAGTTGGAGGAGGAGGATGGTGCTCCAGAGGGAGAGACTCTCTTGCTTCTATTGGAAGCCATGGAGGTGAGATAAGAGAATTCATAGGTCAAAAATGTAGGAAACACAACCAAGAACCGACCAAACACCTAGAGTTGATGTGTAAGAGGTCTAGGAATGTCGAGGAAGGGAAGGATAGGGCTGGGAGGAGGATGTTCAGGGCTAGGATTGAGAGCTTGAGGGAGCTGGAGAGTGAATCAGTCGATGTTTCTCTAGTTGAGAGGGAGAAAAGTTAGAAAAAACATACTTAAGTTTGCTCCAGCCCGGTGATCGTTCGAGTTATGTGACTAGGAAACTTGACTGAATGGATTTTAACAAAAGCCCCCAGCCATAGATCGGTCGAGCTGGCAACTTGACTGATGGTCAACCTTAATCATCATTAGAAATCTTAATTTATAGACTTTTGAGTGCTAATTAAAAAAAATTTTCTATCCCATTTTGTATTTTATACTTACTTAGGAACATGTCACTCATCATAGAGTACTATTTTGCGATAAAATAAGCATTTACAAAAAATACCCAAAACAAGAGAAAACAAGGCAAAAGAATATGAAAAATTCAGCACTTTAGCAAGCAAGGGTGATCAAGATATAAAATAAGCATACAAGATAGATAACAACTAGCTATAAGGCATATCAAACTCATCCAAAGTAGTTATGCATATTTTAGATCAATAAAATTAAATAGACAATGTATAACTCTCAAGTCAATAAACCCATCTTCCTTTGAGGCTAAGATGTTGGATAATAAAACCAATGATCCACTGATATTTTGCTCTACCAAGACCTCTTTATCCATATCATACTGGCCTAAAACAACATTGTCATAGATCCTACATGCACCAATAAGGGTTCTCAATAAAATTGTGAATGGATCAATTGGTAACATCTCAGTATGTTCTTTTTCCTAATGCAATCTTCCTTCTCATCCAAATAGACCAATAACACAATAGTAATATTCCAAACAAGATCCAATCAGGAAAGCAATTGCCATCAATTCGATAAATTGAAGCCCAAATCAACAAGCCCTACATGGATACATGTAGATAATACACCAAGAAAAATGACATAATTTGGCATAATTCCATCATGTAGAATTTGATCAAATAATGTAAGAGATTCTTCCACATATATGTTCTCTGCATATCTAGATATTAATTGATTCCAATAAACAAGACCATTTTTGCAAGATGTATTAAATATTTTCTCACCTCTCTCATACTCCACATTTTTCATACATTTCTACTAGTCCATTAGAAAAATGATGATTAGAATCTAAACCCACATACATTATTTGGTGATGAAAGTATTGGCCATGTGATACACTTGTCAAGTTTCTAGAATCAGAGAGAAGAGAAATAAAAGTAAATTCACTTGGATTCAATCTTGCCTTTCTAAAATCCTGGAAAGTATAAGTAACTTTTCATTTTTATCATTTAGCCATATCCAGTGATTATAGAATTCCATTCAACAAAATCACATCGCTCAATCTCCTTAAACATGCGGCACCTCAAAATCTAGTGAACATTTCAAATAAGAATCAACTAAAGAATTTTGCACTGAAGAGTCCAAATGATACCCATGATTTAATGACAAGTTCATGAATTTTCTTGAACAAATGCATATCTTCATTTTATTTAGATATGCCTAGATGGATAACATATGTTAACAAACTTGGATACAAAGATAAAGGCTTCATCCTATTAAAATGTCAATACATTTGATAAGCATGTCCTGCCCTACATATCCCTCAATCATTCAATTGCAAGAAACAACATTATGCTTTGGAATAACTTCATAAGCATTTTGAGCATCAACTATTGAATTGTACTTACCATACATATCAACAATGAGATTTTTCACATTGGCATAACCCTTCATGTTGGGCTTTACTACATAAGCTTGTACTTGCATGTCGTGTTGTAGGGTCATTAAGGAACCACGGGTTGACATCCCATGTTAAGTTTAAGGGGTCAAATTTTTGGGTAGTTTAGATAAGATGAATATAACTCTTGCTTTGAGAATAGTGGGTGGTTGGATCTAACCATTTGATTACTTATTTCAAATGCTCAAATGTGTAAGCTTTAGGCTTACCTATTAAGAAATAGACCAATTGAAGCAAGATATTGTTTCATTAGTTTTGAAAATTTAAATTTCAAGGTTATTCATGTTCTTATATATTAAAATATTGATAAGATAATAACACAAAAAATGCGAAAAAATGAGAGAAAGAAATATGTGAAAAAACTAAAAAAATCCACCCACTAGAAGTCATTCATCATTATGAAAAATAGAGGAAGACATATGTCTGCAACTCCATGATCTAGAGAAACATCATCAAAGTATATCATTCAAATCCATGCATTAAATTAGCCCATTTATGAATCAAAATTCATAAAATGTGTTTCCTTGTCTACTTATCTAATGATTTAATTAAGATCACCTCAACTTTTTATTTATGGGTTTACTTCTCATTTTTTACCATTCCAGACTCAAAGTGTGCTTGTGTGCTAATCCTAGAGTTAGTGTGCCATAGTGGTATCCAACTATAATAGGTGTTTTCAACTAAAACGTCAACCTAGAGATGAATATAATTTTTTCTATGAGCCAACACACTTAGATATATGTTTCCACTAGTTGTGTTATCATCTATCAAATGGGGATTTAACATAGAATGAATTTTTTAAGGATATCTACATGATAGATTATGTATGGACAAATTTTAGTCCCCTCTACACTCAACAATTTCTCCACTCTATAAGTTTTCAAGGTTCTTCACATGAGTTGGCCTAGTAATCTTGCAGGAAGTGTTACCTTGTCTAGTCATCCAATTTCTTCTCTAGACATAATATTCTCCCAATATAAGCCTCTCTACTCTTGGTCTTGTATCATGGAAGAGGGTTTTAAACTTCCCAATCAATTTTAATAAAAAATTCATATTACTGAAGGTTTTTACAAACTCTTCTTTTATGTTTATTGGTACATCAAGCTTCATCTGAAATAGCCTAAAATGGTTAAAATATTTTTTATTATTTGTGAGATAGGAGGAAACTTCATCCATCCCTTAATTATTTATTTTACATGTATTGGATTCCCATGTGCATCATTAAATTTAAAATAATACATCAATGAAGATCAAAATGTGTAGAAGTTTTCTAAAGGACTAAAATTCTAGGACTCCCACACTTTGTTAGGGTAGGTTACACACGCTTGAAACCACCCAACCAGTTATCCCCCACATGCCACAAGTCTACTCCTTGCAATCCTACCTCTCCACCTACCCAACATGTCCACCACTCACCCTTCTACTGTAGTTTTTATATTTGCACTAGTACAGAAACAACATTCAATGTCACTTTTATGGGCGTCGGTTATTTAGGAAATCCGACGCCTATAAAATTCAACGTCAGTGATGTAGGTCATCCGACGTCTATAGTCAAGACATGGGTACTGCTTTGTATTCAGCGTCAGCTGGGTAACACAAAACCGACGCCTGAAATCGCCCGCGAAATCCAATTTTCGAGCGAAAAAATTTGGCCCCAAAGTATCACATACAGCGTCGGTTTTTTAGCATCAACCCGACGCCTATAGAAGATGAAAATTTGTGCAAAAAGTTCCAACTTAGGTGTCAGTTATCCTTTGATAACCGACGTCGATAATGGTTCCCGCCAAATTATTTAGGGCAAAATTTGTCTAATTGGACGTCGGTTGTTTAAGTAGAACCGACGCCGAAGAATTTAGGTGTCGGTTTTATGTTATAACCGACACTGAATACCCACTTAATAAACCCTCGAACGGACACTATTCCCCTTTCTTCTATTTCATCGCGAAGCAACTGTTCTGCCCCTCTACTCTTGCTGTGTCGCCACCCGCTCGCCCGGTGCTGCTCGCCACCTGCTGCTGTCGCTCGCCGCCGATGCCGGATGTTGTGTTTGCTCGCCGTCGACACCGGACGCCGCTGCTTGCTGCTCTATGTCGCCTCTGCCGTCCTCTTTTCCGCCGGCCACCGTCTTCTTCCTTGCCTCCGCCCTCCGTCCTTCCTTGCCGTCGTCGCTATCCTCCTTCCCGTCGCCGCTGCCTGCTCCATGCTCGCCGCCGTCCTCCCTGCCGTGTCGCCTACCTGCCTGCTTCCCGTCGTAGCCTCCAGGTAGTAGTTGTAGCCTATGTTCTTCCTTCTCCCTAGCTCTTTACCTACAGCAAATACGGCCGTGGCTGTGTTGGCCTACCACGGTCGTGCTGTCCAGCACGGTTGTGGTAGGCCAACACAGCCACGTCCGTGTTTGCTGTTGGTAAGGATATGAACAAATCTATATGTAATGCTTTATGTAAATTCTAGGATACGAACAAATCTTTTGATTGCATATATTTGTGCTTCTAATCCTAATTCTTGACCTAATTCAGTAAATTTTGATGCATGTTGAAATAAGATTTAAACGTGTCCATTCTAGCATCATAATTTGATTTGATTAAACCCTAACATTGATGAAACCCTAACATCAATTGTGATGAAACCCTAGCATATACATATCTATTATTGTGTTTGTTGGCCTAGAAACCCGTCCAAGATTTACTCATTAGGAGTAAATCTTGGATAGTCCCCGGTTTGGGACTCTTCTTGAACACCTAATCTCACTTAGGATGTAAGTGTATAACGTGTATTGGGTTTTTGAGAAAATTTCAGTAGCATTTCCTCGTTTGTTCTGTAAGTACATATGTACTTAGAGAACAGCGGCAAAATGCTGCCGTTTGAAAACCCAATACACATTATACACTTACTAGTGAGATTAGGTGTTCAAGGATGGGATAGGTGGTACACATTTATTATATATAAGAATGACATCACATGTGTTTGTTGGCCTACAAAGTGAACACTCATTGTTCTTTATATTACTTGTACATTGGTATAAATTAGAATGAACAATCACTAAATTATATACTGTTTGTATGAAGTCCGGCTTCATTGTAGATAATAGGATGTAAGTGTATACCCTAATCTTGTCCTAATATATACTTTTTTTCTCTTTGATCATAGAATGGATAGATCATGGATGTCCATTCGCAATTGCTGCACCCCAGAGTTTATATCTGGTCTTGATCAGTTTATTAGATTTGTCGAGGAACATAGGAAAAAACCCACAGATAGGTTCTATTGTCCATGTAGGCATTGCGGTAACAACTTGAAAGTCAGCACTGGTGAGAAAATCAAAAGTCATGTCATGTGCAACGGGATTGTACAAGGCTATACAGAATGGCACTGGCATGGAGAGATTTCAAACTCGAAACCAGTAGATGTCGATAGCAGTGCTTGGGTGGAAGAAGAAATTGCCTCTGATGACGTAGATGTGAATGAACCAGTTCCAGTAGACATCGTTGATGCGATGCTGGATAGTTGTAGGGTAGAGCATACTGATCCACCTCCTATCTTTAGAAACATTGTGCATGATGTTGAGATATTGTTATATACAGGCTGTGCTAAGTTTACGAAGCTTAGCGATGTGCTGAGATTGTATAAGTTGAAAGCTAACAATAGATGGAGCGACAAAAGCTTCACTTCATTGTCGACTTTGTTGAAAGAAATGCTTCCTGAAGGAAACGAGCTGCCAATCTCAACATACCGGGTAAAGAAAATGTTGTGCCCAATAGGAATGGAGGCCAAGAAGATACACGCATGCCCGAATGATTGTGTATTATTTCAAAAGGACTATGTAGATTTGAAAATTTGTCCAAAATGTGGTGTGTCACGGTATAAATTGACGACTTCGAGGGAATCCAAAACTGGTTCTCCTGCCAAGGTGTTGTGGTATCTACCTATAATATCCCAGTTTCAATGCTTGTTTGCAAATCCGAAAGATGCGAAGAATTTGCGGTGGCATGCAGATGTTAAGAAAAATAATGATGGGATCCTACGACATGCGTCAGATTCCCCACAGTGGAAGAAGATTGATCTATTGTACCCCAAATTTGGTGAAGAAGATAGGAATCTAAGACTTGGGCTTTGTACAGATGGGATGAATCTGTACGGGACATTGAGAAGCCAACATAGCACTTGGCCAGTCATGCTTGTTATATACAATCTTCCTCCCTGGCTGTGTATGACAAATAAGTATTTTATGCTGTCGTTGTTGATATCGGGCCCTAAACAACCCGTAAATGATATCGATGTTTATCTTGAACCTATGATTGATGACTTAAAGAAACTTTGGGATGAAGGTATGATGACCTATGATGCTTCAGGAACAGAGACATTTCATTTGCATGCTATGTTGTTTTGCACTATTAATGACTTTCCAGCATATGGGAATTTGTCTAGATATAGTGTCAAAGGAGCTAAAGCGTGTCCTATATGTGAAGAAAACACTTATTCAATAAGACTAAAACATGGCGGCAAGACTGTATATCTTGGTCATCGAAGGTTTCTTTCAAAATTCCATATGTATCGTAGGAAGCGCAAAGCATTCAATGGATAGAATGATGAACGGAGTGCACCTAAACCTATACTAGGGGATGTTGTTTATGAAAGAGTAAAAGACATTGTCAATGAATTTGGTAAGAAATCACAATGTAGTATGGCCACACGGAGTGACAATTCTTCATTCAAGAAGAAGTCAATATTTTGGGATCTTCCTTATTGGAGTTCTTTGACAGTCAGGCATTGTATCGATGTAATGCACGTTGAGAAAAATGTCTGTGATAGCATCATTGGTACTCTGTTAAATATACCAGGTAAGACTAAAGATGGGATAAAATCTAGACTGGACCTACATGAAATGGGAATAAGGTCAGAATTAACAGAATTACGTGAAATGGGTAATAAAAGAACATACTTACCTCCCGCTTGTTACACGTTGTCTAGAAAGGAGAAGAAAGCTTTTTGTGAATGCTTGGTAAATGTTAAGGTGCCACGTGGTTACTCATCAAACATCCGTAGATTGGTATCAATGAAAGATCTGAAGTTGATAGGTCTTAAATCTCATCAAGAGACAACATACATGCAAGTTGATAGGTATCAATGAAACATCCGTGAGCAGTTGGAACAAGCTCACTTGTATATTTTACACAACATGGACTAAGTGAGTGTTTATATTGAGGAACATACCAATTTCATCAAGAGACAACATCCTTGAGCAAGTTCAATGTGGCTTGCTAGAGAGCATAATAAGACTTTTACTAAGTGGTTTGAAGATAAAGTCTTACATCAACTATCTCAAACACGAAATGATATTACAGAAACTATCAAATGCCTCGCCTTTAAACCAAAACCGAATGTTATGTCTTATGAAGGGTTTGACATTAATGGGTTCACATATTACACAAAGCGCCAAGATGATAAGAGTGTCGTCCAAAACAGTGGGGTCACTCTTCAAGCATCGACTATGTATTTTGCAAGTGCAAAGGATAAGAGTCCACGTGAAGCTAAAATGTCATATTACAGTGTCATTGAAGACATATGGGAGTTTGAATACATAGATTTTAGAATTCCGCTCTTTAAATGTAATTGGATTGATAACACCAAAGGAGTTATAGTGGATGAATTGGGTTTCACTTTGGTGAACTTTGAAAAGATTGGCGAGAAGGGTGAACCATTCATATTGGCATCACAGGCAAAACAAATATTCTATATTGATGATCCTGCAAATGATAAATGGTCAGTTGTTCTTCATGGTAAAAGACTACAGGTGGAGTCTGCTGCTACTCAGGAGTCTGCCACACCCATGCCTCGCCATGATATATGGATAGCTGGGAGGCAAAACAAGAAGGGTGAAATAAAGAAGCCCGTAACTACTGAGGCAGATGCAAAAATGGTAAAATACAACTCTTAGAGTAATCATTTGAATTTTGATTATTTGTTGTGTTAACTTACCAATTTCTATTGATGGTGATTAGCGGGCGCTGCACGAGCACAGGAAACAAGGCATGTTCATCCCTCAGGGCATAAGGGATAAATTGACAATTGCTCTGGGTAACCCATAGCATCCTGGACGTGTTAGGGGTGCAGGCACTGGTGTGGGCATCAAAGCATTCTTTGGGCCATCCCAGCGCAAACCCAGAGCAGGAATTTCACAAGAAGAGGTAACCTATTCTTTTTTTAGAATGTTACTGCAAAAGGGAATTCAATAATAAGAAGCTAATGTTTCTTTTATCCATGTATAGGAGAATAAGAGAGTCGAGGATATAGTTTCCAAGAAGGTCAATGATATAGTTGCTGAGAAGGTCAAGGAAGAATTGATGTGATGGCAGGCATCTCTGGATTCCAATCAGCCTATGGTGACCCACTCTTCTCCTGATGTACAGACTACAAGTAATCCTGCAGACCCACCGCCTAACACGCCTGTTGTAAGTATTGTTTATGACATTGTAGCTAGTCTTTTCAAGATGATATGTATATATGTATAATATTCTTTACGTAAATTTGTAGGCATTGAAGCCATGCCGCTTAAGAATGCAAGACTATGTTGGTGCAGAGGCACAGGCTTACCTGTCCCTTCCTGGGGAAATGTTTCACGGGACTCCAATGCCACAGGGCTACGTTCGTGTGAGCCCGATACGTGTGTTACCCGATTGGAGGGAAGCTACATTGCCATATCCCCACCCAGATATTGATACACTTGCTGAGGCAGAAGGTGGGGTGATATTGTGGCCCAAAGCAGATGTCGTCTACACTACTAAAATTGTAAGATAAATTTACATTACTTTAGATTGTTAATGTATATATATGAGGTCAACTGATATGAAATTATATATACAGGTTAAAAAGAAGACACTAGGAGCACCTAGGCCTCCACCTCCACTCCCTGCATTACCAAGTTGGGTTCCAACTGACCTAAAATACCCGTTAGGTTCTGCTTGTAGGTGAATGACATGTTGTCTACGGGCACATAATATACATTGCCCTATAATTGTTTCTTTAGAAGCAGATTATGCAGGTCAATCATACGATAGCTCTTTATTTATATAAGATATTATTGAGCTGTTTATGTATGATTGGCTGAATACATCAATGATAGAGACATGGATAAGGTGAGATCTTGTTTATACATCCATATACCTTGTGTAAGATCCGGTGATCTGATTTCTTATATATTAATGCATACGTAATACATGTTTTGCAGCTACTTAGTCGAAGATCAATGCAAACAATTTGCATTTAATCATGTGGGATTTTTGATTCCATCATTGATTAGTATGGTAGCTAAAGACCCTGATAGTGTTCAACAATACTGTATAGATGCTTTTACAATTTTCGGTCAACAAAAGAAGACGATAATAATAGCTCCATTCAATGTCAAGTAAGTTTACTTTATTCATAACTTGGACTTAAGAAAATTTCATTTTTATTGTGCATTTTGAGTTATTAATTTTTAACTTTTTTACCTCTAGCGGTAGACATTGGGAGTTACTATTTATTGTCCCCGGGACGTTCACTGTTTATTATCTAGATCCTGCGAGAGGTACATTGAACACTAAAATTGGACACGTAATGAGAATGCCATTATTCTAGTGAGAAGTATTTCATTTTTATATCCGTTAACATCTGTTATTACATTACTATTTAATTATGCAATTTACTATGTTACATTAACATGTAGGGGTTTAGATGCATTCAAAAATGCCGGAGGAAATGTCTCAAGGAGAAAGAACCAGCCAATAATTTGGGAGAACATAAAAGTAAGTTCCCGACTCCAATGTATATATTATTTATATGAACTGTGCTTAGTTGTATTTGTTAATATTTTGTGTGTTTCAATTTATAGTGCACTACATAAGACAACGGCTGGGCATGCACATACTATGTGATGCGATTTATGCAGATGATTATCTGACATGCCGCATTGGATATTAATACCATACATGAGGTATTATATATAGTCTCATTAGTTAGTATGAAATATATCAATATTATTTTTATATTATTACTTATATATATACATCATTCTCTTTGCAGGTGTTTAAAACTAACCACACTATAGGTAAACGCTTAAAAAATGTACATGCTCCATATACGATGGAAGCATTAAATGAAGTAAGAGAAGAATGGGCAAAAGCCATACAAGCAGTGGCGATTGTAAGATATAATTGGGATGCTGATAGCGATGTTGAATGATATTTTGTAAATGAATATTTATGAATTTTTATATATGTCTGAATGTTTCTACATGTATTTGAATGGTTCTACATGTGTGAATGTGAGAATTGAATTGATGTCTGAATGTATCTACTTGTGTGAAAAAATATTTGTTGATTTTGCAGGTTTGCGGCCTGTTTGTAGGCTGATATCAATGGATGTTGTAAACCTGCAGTTCAGAAAACTAAACTGCAGGTTCTCATCCTGCTAACCAGCCACAGCAGGCCTGCAAACTGATAAAAAAAATTAAAATATAGGCACCGGTTATTTATAGAACACTGTCATCAAAGGCCTACAGTGTCAGTTATTGGATAAAACCGCCGCCTAATGTGACAAATAATCCGACCGTGCAGGAAACCACGGCCGTGGTGGAAATGGCGTCGCTTATTCGTATAAAACCGACGCCTATAGTAATAAACACAGCCGTGTAGTGAAGCACGGCCGTGTCATCTGGGAGTATGGCGTCGGTTGTTCAGTTGTTAACCGACGCAAAAAGTGTCCTAGGTGGTGCCCTTTTTGTGGTGCGAACCCTATAGACGTCGGCCGACTATATATAACCGACACCTATTAATCATATAGGCGTCGGTTATAAAACTGACACCAAAGAGTTCGACCTTTAGCGGTGCCCACATAGGCGCCGCTTGAAAACCGTCGCTAAAAGGGGTTAAACAACTGACACCAAAGGCGTGTTCTATAGTAGTGTTGTCTCTTTTTTGGAGAGAGAGACGGAAAAGTGGAGGGAAGTAAAGAGAGAAAGGAGGAAAGTGAGGGATAGAGGAGAGAAGTAATGATATGAGGGGAGGGAAGTAATGGGAATAGGAGGTGAGGGTCGAGACTACGAGGAAAAGGGAAGTAATGAATTAATGAGAGGAGGAATGTAATTAAGAAGAGAGAGGTAATGCAAGGAGGGAAGTAATGAAAATGAGGGAATTTTTGAGAGGAGGTGAGAGGAGGGAAGTAATGAAAAAATAAAGGAATAATAAGAAAGGAGGAGGGAACTAATGAGTATACCTATTAATTATATAACCTTTTCCCAAAAGTGGGTATAAATGCCCAAATAGGATGAGACACGCCCAAAATGTGTTATACATGCCCATAATAATTGATGCACACATAGTGTATCGACCCCCAAACACATTGATATGTGCACCCAAATGTGTTGATACATGCCCAGGTACGGGGGGGTCATGAGATGTCCACTAAATGCACAAAACCCTAATGAAAGATTTTCCCACATGAGTACTCCACAGATGGAGTGTCCCATAGAGATTAAGATGAGAAATTAGAAAGAAAATGCAAGTTCACTTTTACAATCATATTTGTTAATATGGTTGAATATGTTGTGACACCTAGCTGTGAATATTTTGTTCCCCCACATATCGATATAACTTGTTATACTGACCATGATTTTGTTTCACGATGTTTCAGGATAATTTGTTGTTATTCTACAAATATGATGAGAGATAGTGATCCAGATGGTACCAAAAAAAATATTTAATGTAATCCAGGAGTATATAGATAGTTAATTTTTATTTACAATTACAAATAGTAGTTTTCCCTTTCCAATGTCAATCCTTAGTGGAGAGTTTACCTTTTATATTGTTCAAACCTTTTTCATTTAGTGAAAAGTATTAATTATTCCTAGTTAATTGTTAAACCATCGATCCCATATTAGAGTAATGACCCTTTCCCTCTTGGTCCACCATAATTGGGGATAACATGGTGAGGGGGTCATAGTATTCTCTCTTCACACAATCATCATCTAACTCCCTCTTACTCCCTCATGATGAGGCCTAATACTCCCTCTTCTCTTCCTATTCCGACCTCAACCCTTGCCTTACCTATCTATGAAACTGTCAATTCATGATTTGAACTATGACAATTTTGAATTCAGTTGACCAAAGTAATAAAGAGTTATCATATCCAAATTCTCTCTCCCTACAAATTCAAGAACTAGATTTTAATCTCCCTCACCACTGTGGACCACGAATTTTGTCAAAAACACCATCTTACACGATAGAGGGCCACATAGGAATAAGGAACAATGGAGCCAACAGGCACCATGAACTGATATGAAAATATCCAATGGTTTGTATTTCAGATTATGTCACCCCCTCATTAGTCTCATCTCTGTACAAAAAATGGTAAGGTTATTTCTAATCTATATCGTCTTCTTCTTTAGGCACCCATTCAAAAAATGATAGGAAGGATTTCTCAAAATTGGAGAGCAATTGTATAGAAAAATTTACATATTTCTTGATAATAAAAGTTCTATACATGATAAGATCGACAATACAACAAGTTACAGGACAGTACACAAGCGTTGTTATTTCTTCTTGTAGACCAAATTATTGATTCATAAAATCAATACTAGAAGAGATGTACTCTTGCAATATTGATCTTATTAATGGGGGGCAACTTATAATTTCAGTCTATATTTAGTCTAGTATATCATCACAATATCATATGAAAATAACACACACCAAGAATACCATCCCCTACATGCTTTTAACAACTCATTCATAACAAGAATGAAAAATTATTGACTGGACATTACAATCATTGATCTAGAACCTTAATGTAAATCATCATGAAGTCCTAACACTTTCCTTTGAGCTATCATTAACTATTGGAACAGCGAAATGTTCAACCCAATATCAATTTCTTTAATTAAGTAGAATAAAAATCACTTTTTTATAAAATTATCAAATCACAATTGCATGATTTTGATCTACTTTGTTGTATACAACTAACATTCCAACATATTTTTTGGTCTAATCTACATGGTTGAATCTCACCCATATGAAATCACTCTCCTATCCTCTATTCTCTTATTTCTCACATTTTTGTCCCAACTACCTGTGATGGGTTGAAATCCTCAGAGATCTTGAAAAAATTAGAACCCCAGTTCCTTAGAAATTAGGATCTTTAGGATAATAATGGGAAAGGTATGACCATCTTCATCCCCAAAGAACTACAAGCCAAAAAAACATTTTACATAGTTTTATCATATTGAATTATTCATCAACCTGGAATACGGTTTTAACTTAAGATTTATAAAAAATAAAATTCCAATTTTAAGGTGACATGAGGGTGTCTAACACCTTTTCTAGTCAAAATTAGAATGCCAAAATCCAACTCGACTAAGCTTTTCACTTGTTATTTGCCTTTGTATGGGAGCCATCTTTGGTATTTTTACATTTTTTTATTGACTAAAATTGTTAACTCTTCCTTATTTTAAACATAATATGTGGCGATGACTTTAAGTTTTACTTGCTTACATTTGTTTAGATATTTTATATGACCTCCAGATTATGTTTTTCATGAGACTTTTTTAGCGAATGAAACAATATGTGTGTGAATGAATGATTTTTTGTCCATGGGATTAATTACAACTTCTTGGGACAATAAATGAATATTCTAGTTATCAAGAAATGTTAGTCATGAATAGTCTTAGATGTAACCTTGGACAGGATAGCTTACTCAATGACTTGTCAATTTGAGTGTCATTCAGACAACTTGTCTTTGATATATGAATTTTGTATTTTCCCTCATTCATTACTTGGTAAAGAAGGTTTGAATTGATAATGTGTCGTCTATCACATTGTGTTGGGAAATCAAAATGGATGTACAATTTTCTTGAAGTAGTATCAATATTTTATATAATATCATCTTTCTCTACACTTTATTATCAAATAACCTGATTTTGTATTGGGTAAAAACTAATATAGGAAGTTTTAGAAAAATCAGACTCAATGAATGATAACTTTGTTTAACTTTCTTTAAAGAATGTTTACTTATATTCATTATGTACTCAATTTATATAACACAACTAATGCATTTTTATTGGGAATAAAGATACAATATCTTGTTCATCACCACTATACAATTGTTAGTCCTTATTAGTGTTATCAAAATTTTAATGAAAATGATATGTCATATTAACAATTATAAATTCATAACCAAATGATCTTGAATTAGTATTTAACACATGATTATGTAACTAAGGTTCTAGTCCATTCTCCAGACCATGACTTGTTATTTAAACATAGTTTTTATACTTCAAATTTTGAAAATATTTTAACCATCATTTATACATACAAATCATAATTAATAAGGAAGAATCCTAAGAAGATATAGCTTCTTCACCACAGCGAGTAGAATTATCTATCTACATATCTTGGTGTGTTGATAGGCTCCTTTTTGTAGCTATAATTTTGTGTTTTTCTCTTCTGTATATCTCACTCTTGTAAGGTCATGTTCTTACTATTTCGAGAAATTAGTCAACTCTAAACCATTTAGGATAGACAAAGTACCATGTGATCTACATAGACGTATCATTGTCAGTCTCATTGGTCATCGTGCTTTTATCTATCAATGTACGCATCTGGTCATTATATTGATTCTCTGAGTGGAATTCACTTAGTAGGTGG
Organism: Alisma plantago-aquatica; assembly: GCA_963693085.1. NCBI lineage: Eukaryota > Viridiplantae > Streptophyta > Magnoliopsida > Alismatales > Alismataceae > Alisma > Alisma plantago-aquatica. The sequence continues at coordinate 1,209,631,423 of OY856410.1, read as the reverse complement.
TAAAAGTGCAATTACATTATACCTTTTCCAAAAAAAAACACTTCAAATTTCTTGAGATAGTAATTGTTACTCTCTACATCACAACATATGAGTAGCAACTAGTTTTATAAGAAACTTACTAAAGGATTTCTTATTCAATGACTATCAACACAAATGTCATTAAGATGACATGTCTTCCATATCCAATTTTTGTATATTTCTTATTCGTGTATTAAGTAGTATAGATCCTCTTGATTCTCACCAGATCACTTATTGATTTTCCTCTCTTCACAAAGCACATATCTGACCTAGTGTCTCATAGGAGGCCAGACACAAATTGTTGGCAGGATCTCATCCTCTCTATTTAAAAGTCTTATATATTGTTCTACGACACATTACCCAATATCATAGGCTTACTGTTTCAACATCTTTGCCACTGAAGAGGGTGGACAAACAAAGGTCATTTTATACTTTCTATGTCATATCGCTACTAGTAGTAACATTAACAATCTGAAGTGGGCTAAAGGTGCCAACTTTTTTTTGGCTTTTTCTTTCCTCTTCAACTGTAGAACCCTACTTTAATCAATTTATGTCTTAGTATGGGAACCCCTACATATAGAGACTACTACCCCATGCAATGTCCAAACTTTTTTTTGTTCTTTCTTAGTTGTTAATTTAGTGTTTCATCAAATTGTCTGGTTGTCATGTAGGTCAAGGATCTCTACTGAGTATTCAAACTAGCAATAATCAGTGGTCACGGTCTTCCACAACTTTTTCATTATAAACCACCACAAACTACCTCTTCTTGGTGACTTAGACGGGTTCCTTTCTATATCACAAATTTGATTTTGGTACCACCCTACAATTCATTGTCGTGTAAAGAATTTGGACCTGCAAAGAAAGAGAACCTTCCAGTCAGTGGCAATGTCGAATCCAAACTTCTCAGTTCCACTAGATTTTGGGGATGACAACTCTAGAAATTCAGTTGGCACCGTGATTTCCATTATAACTGTGATTGTTTTGCTGATAGCAATCCTTGCTGTGACCGAATGGTGTTGTTGGGGGAATATACAAGGTTTTTTTCAAGAAAAGTTTGGGTCGAAAGACAGTGATGGCGCACATGTTCATAAGTAGCTTCGTCAAAGATGACTAACAAGAAAGGGGCACCGAAAGCTATCGAGGAACATGTCTAAATCTCTTAATTTCTCCTACTTGCATTGTTGGACTCCATTTTCCTAGTTCTTTTCACTAGCATTGGGCAAAAGATATTTCTTTTGCTCTCTCCTAATAGTATCTCCACTGTTTTTTGAACTTTTAATGGAAAAAGACTATATAACAGTCTAAAAGTTAGGCGTGTAGTAAGATACTTATCAAAGATGATAAGTCATTTCAACATCCTAAACTTTTTTCATTTCTTTTAAATAGATATTAACTTTTGTTTGAATAATTTTTTTATTGAAGTATGTGAAAGAGAGGACTATGATCATGTTGGTATTAAATATAAGTTGATTCAGATTCACATCTTAATCAAATGGGTGAAATATGTTGGTAGTGCTTGCTATTGATAATTTTTTATTTTGTTTCTTTTTTGATATTTTTGCATTAGTCAGTCACATGGAGATTGTACGCCTTTACCTTTGAAAAAAACTAGTTAATGCATGTGTCTCAAGTATGTGGTATTTTGACTATATTTTTTATCCCTATTAATTTTTCTAGCTTGGAAAAATGTAGGTTTCAGATTTAACATAGATGTTGGGACTATATAAAATGTTTAGATGATAAATTTATATGTAAAACATATTATCAATAGAGTATTGTTCATTTTTATGATTTACCCATATAATCTTCAAACAACCATATTCATGGTAATTACATAATTATGATATTAGATCTGTCTTTTCATAATTTTATTTATGTTTTAGAAGGAAAAACAAATTCTGTAATTGAAAACAAGTTTATATTATGTTAAAACTATTATATTTATTTTTATGCACATGTTATACTTTGTTTGTTAATTTCTACACTTTTTAGTGTGTCATATTTTAAATGATTGCCTAATTAGTTTATAGTACACCTTAGAAAATAAAACAGAAGTAAATATTATTTTGCGAAAAAGGAGGGGATCAAGTAGTCTAGCATGGTGTCCCCTAACAAAGGGACTCGGGTTCGAATCTCAGCTTCTGCCTTGATTAACCACCCCCCCCCCCCCCCCCGAGCGTTCAACCTTTTCCACGGGCATGGGAGAGGGGAGGAGAAATCTTTCTCTCTTAATCCAATAGAATTAATTTTATTTACTTTTAAAAAATTTTTACCTTTTTCAAAGACATTTATAACAACATATTTAGTTAAAATACTTAATTGACAACTTATGTGTTTGATGAAAAAAATGGATATCTATTAACTTAATTTTAAGGTTCTAGAGAAGATAATCAACTCCCACAACAAATAATGAAGAATCAAATAATTAGTAATTGAAATTTTCAAATCTTACAATGCAAAGTAAGTAAAATAGCTTATCTTTTATAGTTTCCCAATGATTTGATCTCAAAGTTAATTGATAGGTTGATCAAGTAATATTGACAACTATTTATCATATATAGAATAACTCAATTTTGAATTACCTTGACATTATTTTCTATAAGCTTTTATTACATATTAGAGTGTGCAAATTTTGTTTTCCTTGATTTTCTTATTATTGGAGCAAAATGTAAACAAAAATAATGGTCTACATTAATGTGAAGTGCTCAAAATTTCTATCTATAATATCTTTATAGTTACAAAATACATTAATAGTTACTTGAAAAAGTATAAAATGAATAGTTAGCAGCCAAGTTTAGCAAATCAGATCACTTCTTGTTTTGTATTATTCATACATTCCAGTTCTGATAAAATTCTTTATTATATTAAGATATGTCTAAAGTATCCCAGAAATGCCAAGCCACATTTCTAAACACTCCCCGTCCCATTTAAATTTACAACTTATGATTAATACTTCTATTATGTGAAGATTTATCTTTATGAATTCTTTAATATTTGTAAATAAGGGATGTTGATTTTTAATGGTAATATATTCCATTGCACTTGGAAATTTAAACAAATCAAGTGAAAAACTAAACAATATAAATATAATAATCCATGTTGACATGGTTTCTTATGCTCTAAGAGTAGTATATTATTATGAAATTCTTTAATTGAGGTAAGGAAAACACATATCAAGATTATTATATGTTTGACTGTGATTATATCACATATATATATCCATTTCATATCTTAAGTTATAGACATATCATATTTCTATATCGTGGTTTTTTCCATGTTGTTGTCTTAAATCATTAAAAGAGTTTTAGAACACCTTATACTCACATAAAACTATTTTCTTCATAACTAACCACAATTGCCTCACATGATGGTTTTTCATCACTACAATTTGTAATGCTATAGTATAAATCATATTATTTTACACCCTATACAAAACCAAAACCTTAATTTATAGCATAAGAGTCAATAATGACCTTTGATGTTACTCCTTTTCCTAGACGTGTGAGTAGTTAATAGGTGAAACCTATATTGGTTTTTGAGATTTCTTTTTGATATTTTTACAAGCATGAAATATTTGGTTGTGATATGAGGTTGTCATACTTTGATCAATTTTTTAGAGGATCATGTGAGTTTAGTATCCTCATCATGAAGAAATATTTTAGAAACTATCTATTATAGAGGAGGATGTAAAGAAGCTTTAAAGGAAGTTGTTGGATGGAGGCTTTTTATTGATATTTTTACAAGCAAGAAATTTCTTGTTGCGATAAATGAGGGTGTATGCTTTATCAAATGTGTTGAAGGGACTTTTGCATCATATACCCTCATTAAGAAGCATTGGATAGTTGAACCTTTATTGCTAAATTCAAAATCTATCTATCATCAATCCAATCACAAAAGCAAGCACCTTAAAATATAAATTGAAGAAACATGAATGAATATTTACACCGACATATACAAGGGTGTTGTTGCAAACAATAATATGAGTTATGATCATAGAGTGATACTTGCATTTAGTACAAAATTTATATTGTCATAAAACAATATTCACCAAAGAACATAATTTGGAGCACGTGAAAAAATATCAAACCAAGTAATAAAATCAATATCATATGAGTAAAGAGCCAAAAAAAATAAAAGATGAGGGATCCTAAGGGGCACATGTCCCATTGATGTTTTTATGCGCAAAGATATTCTTACTTTTACCATTTTCATTTTCATCCATTTTTCCAATGTGTTACGATTGAGAGTATTATTCTTTTGAATAGTTCATGATAGAGGTGCGACAATATCAAGTAAACGAGAGCATCAGATATATGATTTGAGCCCGGTACATTCTTATTCAGAAGATGTGGATAGGAGGCGTATAGAAGCAAGAAAAGACTTTTGGCGATAGGAAAATAGGTGGGAAAATGCCAACATATTAGTTTTATAGATGCATGAAGAAGATTGATAGCACGGTAGATCAATTGTACTGATTTGATTATTTTATGCATTGAATGACTACAACGGTTGTCCACAGCCAACTTAGATTACATATTCCCATTTGATTCTGAATTATCGTACGTAACCATTCTAAATCCACTTGAATTTTCTCTTATTTTGTTTGCATACTCATTTTGTTACCGTGATTAAAGGTGTGAAGGAAAAAAGTAAGTGACTCTTTGGAAATCGTCAAAGATGATATCAGGCCTAGTACAAAATAAAGTGTGCCATATGGAAGAGTACCCATCTTTGACGGCAGGCTAGGTGAGGCACAAGCCTCACCTGGCACATATGTGATTCTGCCACTGCTGTTATGGAAATTATAATCGAAACATGTATTGTTTTCTATATAAGTTACTATCTCTTAGTTATTTGTCTGCCAATGATTTGAAATTTCTTAATTGTAGTCCATCTCATAATTGATGATCATGTGGCACTCAGAGTGGGAGGAATCCATATATCATAACTATATAGGATTAAATTCATAAAAATAAAATATTTGTGCAAAATTTGCAGTATTGAAGATAATTCTATCATCATGAAATTTTTTTACTTCAACAAGCTACAATTACTTATATTTGTACTATTATTCATCTTTAAAATTACAAATTTTGTGACATGGTCGACTTTTCAAATGCCAGACGTGTATTAAGTAATTCTTGTAAGGGAAGATACTACATCTTCAACTAATAACTATGAAATGTTCCTTCAATACTATAGGAACTGTGTCAATGAGTTTTGTGCTAAAAATTGGTAACATAATTAGTAATTTATTTAGATAAAAGAAATTAATCAAATATATGATTCATTAAAAGTCATTTTGTATTAATCTCATAAAAATGTTTTTATCTAAAACATGGCAAGCATATTGCTTTCCTGAATTTTAGGTCCCTATAATGAAAATCTTACTATTTTACAAAGATCTTATACATGAATATACACTAGAATAAATAATTAAATTTAAAAGAAATAAAATATCACTCGTGTTCAGTATCAAGTTTTTAAGTGGAGAGTTAGTTAATTAAAGGCATTTATATTAATAGCTTCTTCATATTTCACTTTCACATGACCACTAATTAAATTTATGTCAAAGTTACTTGAGTAACTATGAGTGAATTACTAAACTCCAATAAGTAGCACCATTGGTTCTATATATTTATGATTTTAGTTACTATTTATTGGCTTAACATTATAATAATAGGGATACTTTTTTGATGAATGGGAACCCCTCCCAGAACATGCTACTTTGTGACTTCCCTGGCCATTGTGATCTATGATTTAATTATATATATGAATATTGTCGATATATGAGTTGGGTTTAAATTAGTTAAACATGGATATATGCAAAAAATGAAGTAATTACTGTAAAAGATAAACATATAATGTATATATTTATAATTTATTATTTATAGATTATTGTAAAATATTCTATATCTTGAATAATGGATGCAAAATCTTGCAAGATATCCTTTGTGATTAACATCATTACTTGATCAACATAAATTTAATCACTAAATAACTAACAAGGAACCTACTTACAATGACCAATGGGTCTTCCACTGATCATGTATCATAAGAGGGGATCTTACACATTTTCTATTCCTCTCCCCCCACACAACCTATATGTTGTCGGTATGTTTGCCCATAGAGCCAATCATATGATGATTGTAATGGGGCATCATATACTTTATGAGGTAATTTTGTCTATAATGTTATTCTCAATAATGAGATGATGATGCAACATGGTACATGTCTACAGAATAGTGATATTCGATGACATATGTCTTCAAGTTTAGGACCTAGATAATGAGATCATATGTATGATCTGATTATATACATTCTTGTTATGTTCCTAGTTGGATATTAATGTGGAAGAAAAATAGACAACAATAATACATAAGACTAGAGTGTGTGTTGACTGATGACAGGGTCTCATTAGTCATGATATTTGATATCAGGTCAAGTACATAGGTACATGTTAGAGAACAGTGTACCAGATAGACCCACCTTGAGACTGATACAGACCATGGAATGGTCATTAGTATAAACTCTCATAGTGATAGTAGTGATTTTGGTTCTTCGACCTAAAATCACTACACTCATCACATGTCGTTCATTGTGCTCTGACATAACCCAACATGACCTTGAATAAGGGTTGATATAAGGGTGATGCTTGGGTACTCTATGACACATGGGGACTGAGTGTGAGTGATGTAGATGGGATTTGTCCCTCCTACATGATATTGATATCTAGGCCATTTGATAAGCAAGACTGAGAAATGTATGTCCATAATCATGTGATTCAATATGTGATATGTGAACTCAGATGCATCTCATATAGTTTTCTCTAGTTCAAGGAACATTGATTGAATGTTGAGATGATGATGATTCCATGCCACAATTTCAATCCAATCACAGATTGTAGGTTGAAATTGTTCTCTAACTTTCCCAAGTACTTGGGTAGCAAAGATATGTTGTTAGATACCACTCATTGCTTGTGATGTCATAAGTTAGTTGGGAACAGTTAATGTCGATGTAAATTGAGGCCTATAGGGTCACACACATAGTATACACTTGGAATAGGAGTTTCTTCATGAATGATGTTTAACTTTATTACTAAAGTGTTTTGGTATTCCATTAAAACAACTGAGGTTGAAAATTGGTTGATTGGACTTTGAACTGACCGGTTCTAGTGTTGAACTGATTGATTCAAGTGTTAGGTCAATTCGAAACTGCATTAGCTGAATATTGGTTGAACTAGGTAATGAACTGACTGGTTCATTTAGTGAATCAATCGGCTCATGGTCTGAAACGATCAGTTCTAGTGTTGAATCGCCTGTTTCGATGATCAATTCGATTGGAACAAGGATTGATGCTAACATCATGTTTTACATTTATCAAATACTGAAAGGCAATGTGTTTCAAAATAAAAAAGCTTGCGAGACAATCTGTTCAAGGCTTGAACCAATTAGTTCACTTGTGAACTTATCAGTTCAACAGTGAACTGACTGGTTCACTATTCATAGTTTCCAGAAAATTCATGAAATATAATCTCTTCAACTCCCAGATTGACTATAAACCCTAACCCTGGCCCTCCTATAAATAGAGGGGTACTAGGGCTTCCCAGACACAATAGTAATCTATGACAAATGTTGTCCTCTCTGGTTGTGGTAACGAAGAGAGCCTGATAAATTCCTACCCATCAAAGGGATGGATAGCCAGGGAGAGATGACTAGGAGAGAAAATCAATCCTAGTAGATTGACGTTCGAAGGGACAACTCCTTCGCATTGGTTCTGGTAGTGCAACATGGAGTTCTTGGTGGTCTGCATGGACTACTCTAGAGGTAAGGAGGTTGTTTCCACCCTCTAGGAGGAAGTCATCAACCATCATCTGGTGTTTCACCAGGAGTTCGTTGTTGATGACTGTTCGAGTACTACTTGGAGAAGAAGCACACTACAATGAGATTTTTCACTGAACTTGTTCCAGGACTAGGTATAACACTCGTTACCTTCATTCCTAGATACATTTTTGTTGACACGATCTTTTTGGTTTGGAAATTAGGCATTAAAAAAATTATGATGCCTCATCTATCACCCTGATTTCCGGACAGTGGATTCAGAAGAATATCAATTTACGGTGTATCAGGGTTTGAAATTTGTGTGATTGAATTTATTTTATTGCATTCAATGTGAATATTAAAATTGATTTATGTGTATATTAAATTAGATACCACATATGATCCCACAATATATATATATATATATATATATATATATATATATATATATATATATAATATACAATCAACACTCATATAACTAAAGTTGTTTTGATGGTGGATGCAAGCATGGTTATTGCCAAAATGCCTATGGATTGTGTGATTCGTTATTAGATTTATTGCATGTTGTTATTCATTCTGCATATTGCGACTCTCCCCTCATTTCTAAATGTAAATTAAAGCTACTCTTCTTGTATTCCCCTTGAATGTAACTCAAGGTTTTCCTTCTTACAATGTAATATGGAATAAATAGTTTTAATTTATGTTTTGTCATGAGAAGGCATTCTACACCATACGAACTGATTGGCTCAGATGTTGAATTGATCAATTAAGGACCGAGGAGGCTAGACGATAGGAGGATCTGATCGAATGGTGACCCAACTGATCGACTAGAGGAGACCACACATCGATGGAGACTGAAGACCAAACGACCAATCTGAGAGGCCAACTGACCACTAGGAGGTGATCCGATCGGTTCAAGAATTGAATCGATTCACCTGGAATGGTTCCAGCACATATTTTCATCAACAACAAGTTGATACATATTATCTGGGCCTTAGGTGGTAGTAATTCCTTGTGGTTCGAAGGAATTACAACAATATGGCCATAACCATCCCTTGTATATTTTTTATTCCATGTTTTATTTTTGGATATAGCATGTGTATGATATGTACTATAAGTATGTCTTGATTGGATATGTATATATATTCATGTATAAAACCCCTCAATATACATTATTCCTAGATGCACTTTGTAAGCATCATACAAGAAAAGCTTGATCAACCAAGCGTGGGCACTCCAAGTGTGGTGCGCCATCTATCTCATGGAAGTGTGATGGTAGTTGTGTGGGCCAGCCAAGAAGGGTGCATTACTATCATGTTGTTGTGTGGGTTAGGGTTAACTAGGTGGACTTGATGAGATTAAGTGTCTAGAATCATACAAATGGATTGTGACAAGAAATTGTGCACACCATCTATCCAAGAGTTGTATGAGATGCAATTGGCAAATGTTTCCTACCTTAATAATTATTTATGGATCTCAGCGTTGGCTGGAAATAACTTAATTATTTTGGATGTTAGCTCACTAAAAGGTTTTAGTCTACAATCTTCCAAACTGGTAGTGAGGGTTGTCAATTTAGGCTCTGATTGGTTTGTTGTAACTGGTCCAGAAAATACATGAACTAGAATTCCTTGAACAGTTTTTCATGATTGGTTTAAAGTAAGTGTTGGAGCTTGAGCTCCGTGACTTCCGGGGAGTTACAGACTTACATACAAAATACAGTTCTTGAGTTTCCTCTTAAAAAGAGAAGAAAACGAGTTCTGGGACAACTAACAACATTTATTATACAATTATATTCTTGATTCGTTATAAGTGACACCTCTAAAAATATTTATGACTAGAAATATTAATGGTGAGGATATAGTTCGTTGCTAAAACCACAACATAATATGACAAAATATCATACACTATAATCACACTATGTAAAATATGTAACACTATAACCAACATTATCAGTACAATCTACAAAATAAAAAATACTAACATTATGAAAAAAAATGCCGCACCATGTAAAAACAATGTGATTTACATAAATTTTATTCTACATATTTAAACAATATGATGTGAAAAATGATAATTAATTATAACCATGCATAAATAATATAGTAAAAATTCCCTATAGAAATAATGCAAAATTTAATATTCTATAGTCTGTTAAACAATGATAACTAAAATTTATATTTACAAGCACATGAAATGTGGATATTATTACAATAATTTGTATACAAAAAAGTAAAATAACAATATTATGATGTGATTATATTCATAATATTTTTATTCAGATTTTAATTGTACCATAATAAAATATTTTTAAAGGAGCAACATCAGCACCATAACTACTTGTTATGATTATTATGATTTAAGAATATTATGATTTTTTACAGATATAATTCCTTTTTTATGTCTTTACCATGTTCACTTATTTGTAGTATACAACAAAAATTAACAATATTTTTAGTGATTTCCATATTTACACTTACAACAAACCAATCACATAGAAATGAATGGAACTTAAGTTCCAGAAACTGAACTGGAGTTCCCAAAAAATAAGTTCCACGAAACTCATCACTTACACCAAACCAATAGGAGCCTTAGAAAAAAATAGTGGGAGTGAGAATTAATTGAAAGCCTTATTAATATCATCAAACTTATCAAATCAAATCAAATAAATTGTTTTGACAAAGTTGCAAATTTTCTTTTGTATAATCTAATGGCATCGGTCCTTGAGAAGGACAAGTTAAATGGGAAAAACATCCAAGACTGGTTTCAGACTTTGAGAATCATTCTTACTCAAGAGTGCAAGTTCTATGTCAAGGAGATACCAGAGCTACGTGAACTCACTCCTACCGTGCAAAAGGCTGACAGAGATGCTGACAAGAAGCACTCTGAAGATGGCATGGATGTCAACTTCCTGATGTTGTGCTCAATAAACTATATAAACTATGAGTTGTAGAGACAGCATGAGAACATGGATGTTATTGAGATGGTAACACATATTAAGAACATGGACCAAGATCAGGCAAGACAAGAGAGATATTGTTACAACCCCAATTTTTGGGTTCAAGTGGTGAGAAATATAATTTCTCATATTAAAGATGTTTGAAAAAAATAATCATATATTTGGTTGAGAATAATTGGATTTCGTTTAAAATAACCTTGTTGTTTGATTTGTGGGATTTATTGGCTATTGGGCCCAATAAAAGGAAAATAACAAAGGAAATTCAATTACTAAATGGATAATTGAATTTTAAGAAAAGAAATATGTGGAAACCTCTAGAAGGCAAATCCAAAGAGTATTTCGTGCCTCTTGGATTCCTTGGGTACCAAGGAGTCCAAAGTTGCAAATAAAAGGAAAGAAGAAAAGAAATGATTAATCAAGTATTTCTTTAGTAAGAAAGAAATTGAAAATATTGTTAAAATGTTGGGAATAAGTGGAAAAAGGTATAATGGAGTGATCCTTTGTGGATTTTCGTATCCCAAGGATTCCTAATGTTAAAAGGAATTCCAATAGGAAAATAGAGGATAGATAAAAAAGGAAATCCTTAAAAAGAGAATTAAAAAGGAAAACAAATTGATTAATAAAAGGGAGATATGAGAAATTGACTTTCAAAAGAAGATAAAGGCAAACCAATATTTCCCAATATGGGAATTCGTGCCTTTAGGATTTATTGAGGTCCAAGGGACCCAAAACAACAAGATAATCACAAAGGAAAAAGGAATACAAATTAATTTGGATTAATCAATGAGATAACTTGGGAGAGAAGGAAGACTTCTCATCCATTGCAATTTGATTCCAAAATTTTTTATATAGTTAGATAATGCCAAGACAAACCTTCCCTTAAAATTTGAGTTAAAAAGGAGCAAGGGTTTGGGAGATACAAAATTCTCAAGATTTTGCTAAAAATTGGAATTATTCTGAAATAGGGAAAATAGGTTTCCTTTTGTTAGAACCTGTGCTTTGAGGACTGTTGCATCTCAATCCAACGTTGGTCGCTCATCTTCTAAGTCCCACACGGACTGGGAAGTTGCAAGTTACAGGAAGGTTTTCCCTCTCCGATTTCCTTGTGATCTAGGGTAAATGCAAGCCAGCAGTGTTCTCCTTTGAATTCGGGAGACTTTCCCAAGTTGAACAAGCCCGACTTTGTGGGGCTCCTGCGCTGGAAGGGGAGTTTCCCCAAATCTGGATCGCAAGCCAACCCTGCCTATATAAGGAGGGGGCTACTCATGACACCCGCACATACACAGACCATCCGCGCAAGTGTGAGGGGTGACGATGTGTGGTCTAGCATGTTCTATTGACGGAAACACCTCGATCTTCACCGCCATCCTGGAGCTGCTTCCGCCGGAGAAGGGGGCTTCTTCGTCCCGTCAATTGAAGCCGGAACTGGTGAATCCAAGGGCACCCTCGAGTTCAGTGGGGCTTTGCGGTGGTGCGGCGGTCTCCACTGGCGGCTGGGAGAGCAAGTTGCCCAAGGTCAACCATGAGGTTGACCGCGACAAGCCCGGATCGGGGTACTCTGTTTTACAGAGTAAACAGGGGAGGCTCCCCTTCCGCGCGAGGGAGACGACGCAGGAAGTGGGCAACCGGGTCCCCAGCTGGTCGGATCCAGGGCTGGATCTGTGAAGTCAAGGAAGAATGGATCGCAAAGAAAAGAAAAGGAAGAGGACACGTGGGGCGCTGCCATTGGCCGAAGTAAGCATATTTTGCATAAATCATAAGTAATTATTGGTAGCCCTGATAAAAATAAGTTATACATGAAAATTTATTAGAAAAACGTGAGGAAGACAATGAAAATATAATTGGAACCTGATATTGCTTGCAATTTAAAAAGTACACAAAGTGATCACCTTTGATGTATTAAGTTATGGTAAAACCCTATTTTGATATGGAACTCAGAATTAATGACTCTTTTAAGTTATTTTGGTTTGGGAACCCTAATTCTGAGAAATATTAACCTATTGAGAATAAAAGGGATAGTTAATTTTGAAAAAGGTAGTGTCATGCTTGTTTTAGGGTTTATGCACATAATTATGTTTAGAAACCCTAATTTGAGAAAATATGGGTTTTAATGAGATAAATCTGAAAATATAATTATAGAACTGAGTTTTATGATATAATACCCTCAAGATGGTGATTAGGGTTTTCTAATGGATAAATGAGGAATTAATAGTAAATGGAATGCAATTATGAATTAAATCCTGATAAAGTATGAATTGTCAATTCAAAGGAAACTAAAGGTGGTAATTGAGTCTAATGATCTTGAAGTAACTTAAAAGAGATAAAGATGGTAGTTTTAGTATAAAAGAGAAATAATGGACTTTAACTGTGCCTATGATGTTGAAATTAGGGTTTGTGAAATAAGAGGGCATTAAATGTGATAAAAGTATTATGGAGGCTAAAACCCTAATAAAACCCTAAAGTGGCCTAGAAAGCTTAAGGTGGAATCCAAGTCTAGCTTTAGAATGTTTTGGATAAACTATAACACTTGGATGTCACACATTATTTTCAGGATATTGTTGATTGCTTGTTAATTGTGATGAATGTTAATGCATGGACATCAAGTTACTATGGATCAGGTATGTGGTTACGATTATGAATAACCTCTTTAGTTTCCCGGTGGATTTCCGAATGTTTAATCGCATTGAATGCAACTAAACTGTTGGATGTTTATTTATTTCATGCAACTATAAAGTGACTATGATTATCACTATAAATGTGCATATATATAACTGGCTAGATCCGGGTCCACCTCTGTTACTTTGAAAAGGCTAAAAAAAGGGGTAATCCTAGAGCAAGGTCTAGGTTACCGTGAGTTAGAGACTCTTTAGCAAATCCCGAGTTAAGGAGTGGTCTACTTACGAGTAGTGCCATGTGACTCAACCCTAGAAACTAGTTCACTTATAGGTGGATCACGAGGGGTTTAATGGGGACAATACAGAGGATAGGGTACTCTTGGATCGTGGAGTTATATCTAAAACGTAATATTGGTTGTTAAATAAGTAATTGAATGATTACATTGTTATCCTAGTTGCATGTTTATTGTTTTCCCCCACATACCAGCTACGGCTGACCGACGTTTTGTTTGTCAGTGTTTTAGGTACAATGAAAAGAACAAACAGTAAAGTGGCACATGTGATACTAAAAGAGAATTAAAGTGCAAAGGAGGATTAGATAGATTAGTATCGGTGTGGATAGAAGTTTAGAGATCCATGTTTTCAAAAGGTATGTAAAGAAAAATTTTATTACCATTTTCAGTATAGTCTGTTAGAATTTAATAATTGTTTATGGTTATATGTCAAACCTTTGATCCGGGATTAATGGGTGCGGCTCAACCTCTTGGTCTCCCTTAATTGGGGGTTATCGGGAGGTGGGTTCGTAACAGATATGTTGTCTTAAAGGCATTGTTCAAGTGCAACATGGCAGAAGGAGATCCAGTAGGTCCCCACACACTCATGTTGATTGGGTATGTGGAGAACCTAGCTAGACTGGGATTTCCCTTGGGTCAATATTTGACCACATATGTAATTCTACATTCACTTATGGAATCATACAACTAGTTTATCATGAACTTCAAGATGAATATTTTTTACAAGTCATCGTCAGAATTACTTGGCATGTTGAGGATAGTTGAAGCATAGATGAAGAAGTAAAAACCTCAATCTATGATGATAATCACCAGAGGGAAGTCTAATGGAAAAGGCAAAGCTAAGAAGAGCTCTAAAGCTAGCTAAAAATTGAAGTCTTATGCACTGAAAGCTAAAGGAGGAGTGAATAAGGAAGGAAAGTGCCCCCATTGTCACTAGTATGGAGGCTGGAAAAAGAATTGTCCTCTTTATATAGAGGATCTCATGAAGAAAAAGGAGATTGTAATGACCCTGCCTCCCGGTAACCCCAATTTAAGGGAGACTGAAAGGTCAGAGCCATTTTCTAATAACCTAGATCCAAGGTTCGACAAATAATCAATAACAATTAACAAATTTTACCAACTAAACTAAAAACGGGTATAAAATAAAACTTTGCATACCTTTTCCAAAACTGGGATATCTACATCTATCTGCATCAGGAGTCTATTCTAACTAATACTCCTTTGAACTTTAATTCTCAATTAATTTCACATATGCCACTTTGATGTTGGTTCTTTTCAAACTTGTACCTAAAACGTCGACAAACAAAACGTCGGTCAGTATATCGAAATATACTGGTATGTGGGGACAACCAAAAGTTTTCACATATGGATAACAATCTAATTGTCACAATCAAGTTAATTAACCAGCCAATTTACATTTTTTAGTATGACATTATCCACCGCTTTTTCCCTAACCCTGGCATACCCACCTTAGGGTTTCTTTTGCCAATGACTTAAGGCCACCTTCTCAATCCTGAGCTTGGTGCCTGGGGGTCACCACTCATGGTGCCCTCTAGTCATGCAATATCATAGGCCACCTTCTCATTCCCGAGCTTGGTGCTTGAGGTCACCACTCATGGTGCCCATGGGTCTACCCTCCTGGGCCTGACCTTTGGCATCATCCATCAGGGTGGCATGTAGGTGCGAGAATACACACTTCTTTATAATTGTGATAACCATAGTGACTTTATAATTGTAGTATGAACATCCAAACTGTTTAGTTTCAATCAATGCGCTTAACCATCCGGGAAACCTTCAGGAAAACTAATGTGATTAATCATAATTAACCACATACCTGTTAGGAAGACTCAGGTGCAGGAATAATCCAAGCAAGCAAGTAATCCTGAATCAAGCAAGCACACAATTTAGTCCTGAAATTACATTCAATTCCTTTTTATCAAAATCTATCCAAACCATCTTGCTACTTATGGTTTCTATTCCTTTTTAGGGTTTCTTATGCTTTTTAGGGTCTACTTTGCAATTAGGGTTTTACTTCCCTTTACTCTTTTTAAACCTTAATTATCTCATCTATCCTTCACGAAAGTTACCTTTTACAAACACATAACCTTAATTCCAGATTAATGCACAATTAACCATCAATTAAGTCCATTAAGCCTTTTTTTACATTAAAGCTACCATTTTTATCCTTTTTAATCTATGAAAAAGATCATTATCTACATTTATCATCAATTCAAATTTCATTATAGTCTAATCACATATGAACTCGATTTTCCATACTTCTACCTTTTATTCATGAGAAAACCCTAATTACTACATTTAGGGCATTTATCCAGATTTAAGGACTTTTGTATTCAAATAACTTAGAACCATCATTTAACATCGTATTTTCACATCTTACAAATTATATATGATCTTATCCTCTTTTACCCTAAATTAGGGTTTCTAAATGCTTAATCATTCTCATATGGGGTAAAAACCCTAAATCATGCAATTTTACATCTAGATCAGGTTCGAATCTAACATTATCATTCAACAGGTTATTAATACATAAAGTAACCCATTAAGCATACTACATTCCGCCTTTAATCACAAATAGGGTTTTTAACCTAACTTTAATGCACTTTTCATCAACTTATTGTACTTTTGCAATTAGGAACGGAATCAATCTTTAATATCATTTTTCTTGGATTCCTCTCGTTCTCCTGATAAAAATACATATATTATTCGTATTTATCCGAGCTACGTTATGAAATATGAATTTTGCAAAGTTACTTACTCTGGGCCAATCAGGTTGCGCCACGTCACTGCATACATGAAACATTGCCAAATAGGAAACATTTCAAAAAGACGTGATTTCCCTCCACTAGCGTGTTATTCATAATAGGGAGGGGTAAAATGGTCCAAAGGGACCTCTGCCTCCTTCAACCTTGTGCAGCAACAACGGTGTCTCCCTAACCGCGATCTGCTGCCTTGCGTAGGTCGTTCCTCCCTCCCTGGGCCATGATCCATGCCAGCAAAGGCTTCCCTGCCTCTGCCATGCCACTACTACAGAAACAACATTCAGTGTCGCTTTTATGGGCGTCGGTTATTTAGGAAAACCGACGCCTATAACATTCAACGTCGGTCATCTAGGTCATCCGACGTCTGTATCCAAGACACGGGTACCGCTTGTATTAAGCGTCGGTTTTTTTGGTAAAAAACCGACGCCTAAAACTGCCCGCCAAAACCAATTTTCGAGCAAAAAAATATGTCACATACGGCATCGGTTATTTACCTCAAACCCGACGCCTATTTAAGATGAAAATTTGCGCGAAAATTTATAGCTTAGGTGTCGGTTATCCTTAGATAACCGACGCCGATAGTGGTTCCCGCCAATTTATTTAGGGCAATTTTTTTCTAATTGGACGTCGGTTTGTTATTAGGAACCGACGCTGAAGACCTTAGGCGTCGGCGTTTTAGATAACCGACGCCCTTTGTGCACTTATTAGCCGCACGATCGATCGACTTTAGGTCCCCTTTCCTGTTTCATTGTCTTCTCCGCCGACTTCCTGCCCCTGCTCACCGACGACGCCGACGACGCCGCTGCTCACCGACGACGCCGCTGCTCACCGACGACGCCGCTGCTCACCGACGACGCCGCTGCTCACCGACGACGACGCTGCCCGACCCTCCGCTGTGCGCCGCCGCCGCTTCCTCTCCTGGTCCTTCTCCGCCTGCCTGCTTCCTACTCCTTCTCCGCCTGCTTCCTGCTCCTTCTCCTTCTGCCGCCGCCGCTTCCTGTTCCTTCTCCGCCGCCTTCCTGCCCGCCGCCTCCTGCCGCTCCCTGCTGCTCACCGGCCATTGCTGCTCACCGGCCACTGCTGGGAGCTCGCCTGGAGCTTGCCGGTCACTGCCACCACTGCTGCCCTGCCGCCTGGAGCTTGCCGGTCACTGCCACCACTGCTGGGAGCTCGCCTACTGGTTAGTATTACTTTAGTGATTACTTTAATTCAACAATTCATAGTTTGTTATTTACAATTACTCATCTGCTTGCCGATTTTAATGATTAGAGATACTGATTAATAGTAGGTATTGATGAATACTTAGTTAATTACTGATTTGTTGATTAGTGTTGAAATGAATGTATTGATTAGTGTTGAAATGAATGTGTTGATTAGTGTTGATTAATAGTAGGTATTGATGAATACTTAGTTAATTACTGATTAATAGTAGGTATTGATGGACCCTAATGATACAAATTTTTTATGTTGTAAATGAATGTATGTTTCAAGTGTTGAACCTAATGTTGGACAATGAACAATGAATTTATGTCCCATATAATCCACATTGTTCTTTATATTACTTGTACATTGGTATAAATTAGAATGAACAATCACTAAATTATATATTGTTTGTATGGAGTATGGCTTCATTGTAGATATCTATTATTGTATTTGTTGGCCTAGAAACCCGTCCAAGATTGACTCATTAGGAGTAAATCTTGGATAGTCCCCGGTTTGGGACTGTTCTTGAACACCTAATCTCACTTAGGATGTAAGTGTATAATGTGTATTGGGTTTTCGAGAAAATTTTGGTAGCATTTCCCCGTTTGTTCTCTAAGTACATATGTACTTAGAGAACAGCGGGGAAATGCTGCCGAAATTTTCTTGAAAACCCAATGCACATTATACACTTACTAGTGAGATTAGGTGTTCAAGGATGGGATAGGTGATACACATTTATTATATATAAGAATGACATCAAATGTGTTTGTTGGCCTAGAAACCCGTCCAAGATTGACTCATTAGGAGTAAATCTTGGATAGTCCCCGGTTTGGGACTGTTCTTGAACACCTAATCTCACTTAGGATGTAAGTGTATAATGTGTTTTGGGTTTTCGAGAAAATTTTGGTAGCATTTCCCCGTTTGTTCTCTAAGTACATATGTACTTAGAGAACAGCGGGGAAATGCTGCCGAAATTTTCTTGAAAACCCAATACCCATTATACACTTACTAGTGAGATTAGGTGTTCAAGGATGGGATAGGTGGTACACATTTATTATATATAAGAATGACATCAAATGTGTTTGTTGGCCTAGAAACCCGTCCAAGATTGACTCATTAGGAGTAAATCTTGGATAGTCCCCGGTTTGGGACTATTCTTGAACACCTAATCTCACTTAGGATGTAAGTGTATAATGTGTTTTGGGTTTTCGAGAAAATTTTGGTAGCATTTCCCCGTTTGTTCTCTAAGTACATATGTACTTAGAGAACAGCGGGGAAATGCTGCCGAAATTTTCTTGAAAACCCAATACCCATTATACACTTACTAGTGAGATTAGGTGTTCAAGGATGGGATAGGTGGTACACATTTATTATATATAAGAATGACATCAAATGTGTTTGTTGGCCTAGAAACCCGTCCAAGATTGACTCATTAGGAGTAAATCTTGGATAGTCCCCGGTTTGGGACTGTTCTTGAACACCTAATCTCACTTAGGATGTAAGTGTATAATGTGTTTTGGGTTTTCGAGAAAATTTTGGTAGCATTTCCCCGTTTGTTCTCTAAGTACATATGTACTTAGAGAACAGCGGGGAAATGCTGCCGAAATTTTCTTGAAAACCCAATACCCATTATACACTTACTAGTGAGATTAGGTGTTCAAGGATGGGATAGGTGGTACACATTTATTATATATAAGAATGACATCAAATGTGTTTGTTGGCCTAGAAACCCGTCCAAGATTGACTCATTAGGAGTAAATCTTGGATAGTCCCCGGTTTGGGACTGTTCTTGAACACCTAATCTCACTTAGGATGTAAGTGTATAATGTGTTTTGGGTTTTCGAGAAAATTTTGGTAGCATTTCCCCGTTTGTTCTCTAAGTACATATGTACTTAGAGAACAGCGGGGAAATGCTGCCGAAATTTTCTTGAAAACCCAATACCCATTATACACTTACTAGTGAGATTAGGTGTTCAAGGATGGGATAGGTGGTACACATTTATTATATATAAGAATGACATCACATGTGTTTGTTGGCATTTCCCCGTTTCTTCTCTAAGTATATATGTACTTAGAGAACAGCGGGGAAATGTTGCCTAATCTTTTCCTAATATATACTTGTTTCCTAATATATACTTGTTTTCTCTGATCATAGAATGGATAGATCATGGATGTCGATTCGTAATCGTTGTACCCCAGAGTTTATATCTGGTCTTGATCAGTTTATTAGATTTGCCGAGGAACATAGGAAAAAACCTACAGATAGGTTCTACTGTCCATGTAGGCATTGCGGTAACAACTTGAAAGTCAACACTGGTGAGGAAATCAAAAGTCATGTCATGTGCAACGGGATTGTACAAGGCTATACAGAATGGCACTGGCATGGAGAAATTTCAAAATCGAAACCAGTAGATGTCGATAGCAGTGCTTGGGTGGAAGAAGAAATTGCCTCTGATGACGTAAATGTGAACGAACCAGTTCCAGCAGACATCGTTGATGCGATGCTGGATAGTTGTAGGGTAGAGCACACCGATCCACCTCCTATCTTTACAAACATTGTGCATGATGCTGAGATACCGTTATACACAGGTTGTGCTAAGTTTACGAAGCTTAGCGCTGTCTTGAGATTGTATAAGTTGAAAGCTAACAATAGATGGAGCGACAAAAGCTTCACTTCATTGTTGACTTTGTTGAAAGAAATGCTTCCTGAAGGAAATGAGCTTCCAATCTCAACATACCAGGTAAAGAAAATGTTGTGCCCAATGGGAATGGAGGCCAAGAAGATACACGCATGCCCGAATGATTGTGTATTATTTCAAAAGGACTATGTAGATTTGAAAGATTGTCCAAAATGTGGTGCGTCACGGTATAAATTGACGACTTCGGGGGAGTTCAAAACTGGTTCTCCTGCAAAGGTGTTGTGGTATCTACCTATAATATCACGGTTTCAACGCTTGTTTGCAAATCCGAAAG
Source organism: Alisma plantago-aquatica (assembly GCA_963693085.1). Taxonomy (NCBI): domain Eukaryota; kingdom Viridiplantae; phylum Streptophyta; class Magnoliopsida; order Alismatales; family Alismataceae; genus Alisma; species Alisma plantago-aquatica. The sequence goes on along the minus strand of OY856410.1, from coordinate 1,209,610,762 downwards.
ATGCGAAGAATCTGAGGTGGCATGCAGATGTTAAGAAAAATAATGATGGGATCCTACGACATGCGTCTGATTCCCCACAGTGGAAGAAGATTGATCTATTGTACCCTAAATTTGGTGAAGAAGATAGGAATCTAAGACTTGGGCTTTGTACAGATGGGATGAATCCGTACGGGACATTGAGCAGCCAACATAGCACTTGGCCAGTCATGCTTGTTATATACAATCTTCCTCCCTGGATGTGTATGAAAAATAAGTATGTTATGTTGTCATTGTTGATATCGGGCCCTAAACAACCCGGAAATGATATCGATGTTTATCTTGAACCTTTGATTGATGACTTAAAGAAACTTTGGGCTGAAGGTGTGATGACCTATGATGCTTCAGCAAAAGAGACATTTCGTTTGCACGCTATGTTGTTTTGCACTATTAATGACTTTCCAGCATATGGGAATTTGTCTGGATATAGTGTCAAAGGAGCTAAAGCGTGTCCTATATGTGAAGAAAACACTGATTCAATAAGACTAAAACATGGCGGCAAGACTGTATATCTTGGTCATCGAAGGTTTCTTTCAAAATTCCATCCGTATCGTAGGAAGCGCAAAGCATTCAATGGATGGAATGATGAACGAAGTGCACCTAAACCTATACCAGGGGATGTTGTTTATGAAAGAGTAAAAGACATTGTCAATGAATTTGGTAAGAAATCACAATGTAGTATGGCCACACGGAGTGACAATTCTTTATTCAAGAAGAAGTCAATATTTTGGGATCTTCCTTATTGGAGTTCTTTGACAGTCAGGCATTGTATCGATGTAATGCACGTTGAGAAAAATGTCTGTGATAGCATCATTGGTACTCTATTAAATATACCAGGTAAGACTAAAGATGGGATAAAATCCAGACTGGACCTACGTGAAATGGGAATAAGGTCAGAATTAACAGAATTACGTGAAATGGGTAATAAAAGAACATACTTACCTCCCGCTTGTTACACGTTGTCTAGAAAGGAGAAGAAAACTTTTTGTGAATGCTTGGTAAATGTTAAGGTGCCACATGGTTACTCATCCAACATCCGTAGATTGGTATCAATGAAAGATCTGAAGTTGATAGGTCTTAAATCTCATGATTGTCACACTCTAATGCAACAAATATTGCCTGTGGCAATTCGATCTATATTGCCGAAGCATGTAAGGTTTGCGATTACCAGACTTTGTTTCTTTTTCAACAGTCTATGCAGCAAAGTTATTGACCCTGATACTCTCGATAATTTGCAAAGAGAAGTGGTTGTTACCCTATGTCAGCTTGAGATGTATTTCCCTCCTTCGTTCTTTGATATCATGGTACATCTTGTTGTCCACTTGACTAGGGAAGTGAAAATGTTGGGACCAGTTTTCTTGCATTGGATGTATCCCTTTGAACGATACATGAGCGTTTTTAAAGGTGATGTTCGAAACCGTTATCGGCCTAAAGGGAGTATTATTGAAGGTTATGTGGCGAGAGAGGTTATGGATTTTTGCAATGACTTTCTCAGTGGTAATGACACTCCTAATAATGACAAGAATATTGACGAGGGCAAAGGAATTTTGGGATCACGGGTGAAAGTAATCAGCCGTGAGCAGTTGGAACAAGCTCACTTGTATATTTTACACAATATGGAAGAAGTGAGTGTTTATATCGAGGAACATACCAATTTCATAAAGAGACAACATCCTCGAGCAAGTTCAATGTGGCTTGCTAGAGAGCATAATAAGACTTTTACTAAGTGGTTTGAAGATAAAGTCTTACATCAACTATCTCAAACACCAAATGATATTACAGAAACTATCAAATGCCTCGCCTTTAAACCAAAACCGAATGTTATGTCTTATGAAGGGTTTGACATTAATGGATTCACATATTACACAAAGCGCCAAGATGATAAGAGTGTCGTCCAAAATAGTGGGGTCACTCTTCAAGCGTCGACTATGTACTTTGCAAGTGCAAAGGATAAGAGTCCACGTGAAGCTAAAATGTCATATTACGGTGTCATTGAGGACATTTGGGAGTTTGACTACATAGATTTCAAAATTCCGCTATTTAAATGTAATTGGGTTGATAACACCAAAGGAGTTATAGTGGATGAATTGGGTTTCACTTTGGTGAACTTTGAAAAGATCGGCGAGAAGGGTGAACCATTCATATTGGCATCACAGGCGAAACAAATATTCTATATCGATGATCCTGCAAATGATAAATGGTCGGTTGTTCTTCATGGTAAAAGACAGTTCATTGAAGATCCTATAGATGAAGAAGAGTACTATGATAAGTATGATGACTCCAGTCCATTCTCAGTTGGGTTGCCAACTTCACAAAATATTGAAGCTAATGATGACTTATATGTGCGCGGAGATCACAATGAAGGATTGTTAATTGATAAAAGATCACAATTTTAGAGACATGTATGTTTATACAAATGCTAAATGTTTGCCTTTTTCTAGTTAATACAAATGCTAAATGTTTGCCTTTTTCTAGTTAATACAAATGCTAAATGTTTGCCTTTTTCTAGTTAATACAAATGCTAAATGTTTGCCTTTTTAATGACATTTTCAGATGGCTGACCATGATGAGCATGATGTCCATGATGAGCATGAAGTCCATGATGAGCATGGCGAGGATACTAATGTAAGTTCTAAAAACATATCCTGTATTTCTATAAAATTCATTATCTTCTAGTTATGTCATATATCCTATATTTCTATATTGGGCTAAATTAGTGTGTTTTATTTTTGTCAAATTTTAGGTTGATGCACCTGTACCCACTGAAGCACTGGAGCAACTTGATGCGCAACACCAGACACTTAACAAGAAAAGGGGCATCACTCTGTTGAAGAAGTTATTAGCGCTAAGTGGTAGTGGATCTAAATTGGCGGTGGAGTTTGATAATGGAGGAAATCCAATTGGAGTGAACCGCAATAATTTTGTGAACTATCTTGGGTGTACCACTCGGAGCCATTGTGGTGTTAAGTATGACAATTGGCATAAAGTTCCTCAAGCGAAAAAAGACTCGATATGGAAGGATTTATGCGTGAGTTATTATTATTTGCAATTCTATTTTGTAGATTACAAATTCTATTATTTGCAATTCTATTTTGGATACTAGTTAATAACATTTCTATTTTACAGAATCTGTTTGCATTGGATGAGAAGTTGCATCGTAAAAATGTGATGCAACGCGCTGGAAAGATGCTTAGGAATTATAGGACAAATCTGAATAGAGAATACATAAAAGAGGGTGATAAGAAGAAGAAGTCAGCCCTTGAACAATGGAACTTCTTGGACAAAGAAGATTGGGACAATTTTGTTGCTTCAAGAAAATCTGAAGAATTCAAGGTATTAGGCGTCACTCCTAATTTAATTAATATACATTGTATTCACCTATTCAAGATTAGCATTTAGTGCTACTAACCAAATCATTAATGTGCATACTAACTAGGCCCTCAGTGACGCACAAAAAGCAAGGCGTGCACTGAATGTGCATGACCACACTATGGGTCCAAAAGGCTATGCAAGCGTTCGCCAAAGACTACAGGCGGAGTCTGCGGCTACTCAGGAGTCTGCTCCTACTTAGGAGTCTACCACACCCATTCCTCGCCATGATATCTGGATAGCTGGCAGGCAAAACAAGAAGGGTGAAATAAAGAAGCCTGTAACTGCTGAGGCGGCTGAAAAAATGGTAAAATACAACTCTTACAGAAATCGTTTGAATATTGATTATTTGTGGTGTTAACTTACCAATTTCTGTTTATGGTGATTAGCGGGAGCTGCACGAGCAGAGGAAACAAGGCACGTTCATCCCTCAGGGCACAAGGGATGAATTGACAGTTGCTCTGGGTAACCCAGAGCATCCTGGACGTGTTAGAGGTGCCGGCGCTGGTGTTGGCATCAAAGCATTCTTTGGGCCATCCCAGCGCAAACCCAGAGCGGGACTTTCTCAAGAAGAGGTAACCTATTCTTTTTTTAGAATGTTACTGCAAAAGGAAATTCATTAATAAGAATCTAATGTTTCTTTTATCCATGTATAGGAGAATAAGAGAGTTGAGGATTTAGTTGCTAAGAAGGTCAACGATGTAGTTGCTGAGAAGGTCAAGGAAGAATTGATGCGGTGGCAGGCATCTCAGGCTTCCAATACGCCTATGGCGACCCACTCTTCTCCTGATGCACACACTGTGAGTAATCCTGGAGACCCATCGCCTAGCACGTCTGCTGTAAGTATTGTTTATGACATTGTAGTTAGTCTTTTCAAGTTGTTATGTTTTCAAGATGATATGTATATATGTATAATATTCTTTACGTAAATTTGTAGGCATTGAAGCCATGCCGCTTAAGAATGCAAAACTACGTTGTCGCAGAGGCGCAGGCTTACCCGTCCCTTCCTGGGGCAATGTTTCACGGGACTCCAATGCCACAGGGCTACGTTCGTGTGAGCCCGATACGTGTGTTACCCGATTGGAGAGAAGCTACATTGCCATATGCCCACCCGGATATTGATACACTTGGTGAGGCAGAAGGCGGGGTCATATTGTGGCCCAAAGTAGATGTCATCTACACGACTGAAATTGTAAGATAAATTTACATTGATTTAGACTGTTAATGTGTATATATGATGTCAACTGATCTGAAATTATATGTACAGGTTAAAAAGAAGACACCAGGAGCACCTAGGCCTCCACTTCCAGTTCCCACATTACCCGATTGGGTTCCAACTGACCTAACATACCCGTTAGGTCCTGCTTGTAGGGGAATGGCATGTTGGCTACGGGCACATAATGTACATTGCCCTATAATTATTTCTTTAGATGCAGATTATGCAGGTCAATCATACGATAGCTCTTTATTGATAGAAGATATTATTGAGCTGTTTAAGTATGATTGGCTGAATACATCAATGATAGAGACATGGATAAGGTGAGATCTTGTTTATACATCCATATACCTTGTGTAAGCTCCGGTGATCTGGTTTCTTATATATTAATGCATACGCCTATATGTTTTGCAGCTACCTAGTCGAAGATCATTGCAAACAATTTGCATTTGATCATGTGGGATTTTTGATTCCATCATTGATTAGTTTGGTAGCTAAAGACCCTGATAATGTTCAACAATACTGTATAGATGCTTTTACAATTTTTGGTCAGCAAAAGAAGAAGATAATAATAGCTCCATTCAATGTCAAGTATGTTTACTTTATTTATAATTTGGACTTTAGAAAATTCCATTTTTATTTTGCATTTTGAGTTATTAATTGTTAACTTCTACTTGTAGCGGTAGACATTGGGAGTTACTAGTTATTGCCCCCGAGACATTCACTGTTTATTATCTAGATCCTGCGGGGAGTACATTGAACACTAAAATTGGACACGTAATGAGAATGCCACTATTCTGGTGAGAAATATTTCATTTTTATATCCGTTAACATCTTTTATTACATTACTATTTACTTATGCAATTTATTGTGTTATATTAACATGTAGGGGTTTAGATGCATTCAAAAAGGCTGGAGGAACGGTCCCAACGAAAAAGAACCAGCCAATAAATTGGCAGAACGTAAAAGTAAGTTCCCGACTCGAATATATATATTATTGATGTGAATTGTGCTTAGTTGTATTATTTTGTATGTTTCAATTTATAGTGTGCTACACAAGACAATGGCTGGGCATGCGCATACTATGTGATGCGATTTATGCATATGATTATCAAATATGCCGCATTGGACATCGATACCATACATGAGGTATTATATATAGTCTCATTAGTTAGTATGCAATATATCAATCTTATATTATTTTTATATTATTACTTATATATATACATCATTCTCTTTGCAGGTGTTTAAAACTGACCACACTACAGGTAAACGTTTAAAAAAAATAAATGCTCCATATACGATGGAAGCATTAAATGAAGTAAGAGAAGAATGGGCAATAGCTGTACAAACAGTGGCAACTGTAAGATATAATTGGGATGCTGATAGTGATAATGAATGATACTTTGTAAATGAATGTTTGTAAATGAATGTTTGTGAATGTTAATGCATGTATTTGAATGTTTCTATATGTGTGAATGTGAGAATTGAATTGATGTCTGAATGAATGTACTTGTGTAGAATTTTGCTTGTGACTTTTGCAGGTTTGCGGCCTGTTTGTAGGCTGATATCAATGGATGTCGTAAACCTGCAGTTCAGAAAACTGAACTGCAGGTTCTCATCCTGCTGACCAGCCACAGCAGGCCTGCAAACTGATATGAAAAAAAAAAAAATATAAATAGGCGTCGGTTATTTATCGAAAACCGTCAGCAAAGACCTACAGCGTCGGTTTTTTAATATAACCGACGCCTTATGTGGCCAAAGCAGTCCTGGAATTGGCGTCGGATATTCATATCAAACCGACGCCTATTTAAACTGTAGGCGTCGGTCGTTTAGTAGATAGCCGACGCCAAACAGGGTCCGCGCCACAGAAAATGGCGTCAGCTAGGGCACTTTCTGCGTCGGTTTTGAGATGAATAACCGACGCAGAAAGTGCCCTAGCTGACGCCATTTTCTGTGGCGCGGACCCTGTTTGGCGTCGGATATCTACTAAACGACCGACGCCTATAGGCTAAATAGGCGTCGGTTAAAAAACCGACGCCGAAGTGTTCGACCTTTAGCGGCGCCCACATAGGCGTCGGTTGGAAACCGACGCCAAATGGGGTTAAACGACCGACGCCAAAGGCCGTTTCTGTAGTAGTGCCCTAGTGCACCTGGTGTGCCTCCAATTTGTGGCCACTGTGATCATCTCCAGCGCCCCCAACCTGTGTCGTTGGCTGGCCGTGCAGCCTGCTGCAGGTAGCTTGCACGAGGTTGGTTGCTAGGGAATGCTGGCCAGTCCTCCTCAGGTCGACGGGGAACCACCATGCTTTCACCCTGAAGATGTCGTGGTCCTTCATGGCTCCGGGGTGCATTATCCCCCATAGTTAGGGTTGAAAGAAGGAAACAAAGGAGAAGAGGGAGAGAGGTACGTAGGGTTCTTTTGAACTTGGCTCTAGGGCTTACCCCTTATATAGGGGAGTGTAGAAACACCCTGGGGTTCTTGCCCACGAAGCATCCAATCCCTCTTCCAATAGGAATTCAATTCCTTCATGAAGAAGAAAACTTCTCTCTCCTCTTTATTAATATTCTTTATTACTTGAATATATAGGAATATGAAAATCCTTTCTCTTATTCTCGTTATTCTTGCCTTTTAATCCATTAATCACAAAATTATATTTCCTTTTTGTAGAAAATATTTCTTTTTAACAATACCTCATAATCATTCATTATGCATCATATTATCTTTTTATTTGACTTTATGGGTCTTTTCTCTTTCTTATTTCTTCATTGGGACTCCTTGGATCCCAAGAAACTCTATTATTTTGAAATCCTTTTCTTGGATACTCATTATCCTTCTAGATGCATCTAAATGCATTATTTCTCATTATCATGCTTCTTTCTTATTAAAATATTTCCTTTTGAGGATTTCTCTTTATTTCTCTTTTATTTTCCTTATTGGTATTCTGTTTATCATTAGGAATCCTTGGGATACGAAATTCCACCAAGGATAACCCAATTATACCTCTTTCCACTTATTTCCAATATTTTATCATTATTTTCAATTCCTTTCTTAATAAAGAAATACTTAATTGATCTTTTCTTTTCTTATTGCACTCTCTATCCAACTTTGGACTCCTTGGAACCCAAAGAACCCAAGAGGCACAAAATCCCTCTTTGGATTTGCCTTCTAGAGGTTTCCACATTTTTCTTTTCTCAAATATTCAATTATTCATTTACTAATTGAATTTTTCTTGTTATTTGGGTCCAATAGCCAATAAATCCCACAACACAATCATAAAGGCTATTGTAAACAAAACTCATTATATCATTATTTATTCCAAATATATATACTATGATAAATTACATTTCTCGGCAAAGGAACCCAAAATTTGGGGTTGTAACATCCTTCCCCTCTTACAAGAATTTTGTCCTCAAAATTCCAACAAGCAAACAAACAATTCATGATAAACCTTTCTTATGTCCATCAGGGCTCCCATGTGGGTTCACCCTTTCCATGGTTCTTCCCAAGAACCTTCATCGTCTCATATTCTTCCATCTGAGTTCTTTCTTACCATGGTATATCATACCCTCATAGGTGACTCAGGACATTTCAGCTTCTCAAAAGTTGAATAGGTTCAGGGCCCAGGACATGGCTTGGGTACCTCACATAGTTCTCTAGATTACACTCATGGAACACATTATGCATCATGTTATCCTGAGGGGTAAGGCTAAACACAACCTTCTCCACCAATCGCTCTCAAATGGACTCATATATCGGGGACTCAGCTTTCTTAGTTGTAGCTTAGAGGGGTCGGATTTTCACATTATATTCTCCCACAGTGAACTGCATGTCAATCTGCTTTGCATCATCTCGTGACTCATGTCACCCTTGGGCTCTCTCTCAGCCATAGAACGATCAAAGTGACTTCATCTACACACATTGTGGTTCTTTTCTGACCTTCACGAGGCCTCCTGCACCAATATCATCTTAATGAAGTGGTGACTGACACAACCTCCTTCTAGAACTTCTTGTATCCCGATAAAGGCTATGGTGGTTAATTTCACATCTTAAGAATTGTCTCTTGTATCACCCTGAATGAGAACACATGCTCTCATCAGACCCTCTAGTCTGGATCATACTGACCATTAGTATAGGGGGTGCTAAACTTTACTAACATCGAGTTCTTCAGGTATCTACTTCCACCTCATGGAAGTGAACCTTTAGGTCATACTCAAGAACCTTTGAACTCGCATCATGGTGTAGTTGAACCATCTTTCTCTCTTAAGTAGTTCAACCGAATTCATCCCTTGACAGCATTCTTTCTTTCTCATGTCATCTAGGTAAGGCGATCTACCATAACCCATATTGGAACTCGACCTTCCTTGGTCTAGGGGAGACTTACCACAACTTCCATAGTGGTGAACTCCCACTCCCTCTCGGGGACTCTTTATCCTCTATGTCAAAGCACTGGGTTACTGGTATTCGTCCTTCACCCTTGGCATGCATGGCCACATGCTACATGCAACTTCACATCAAGCAACCAAAGTGATACTATCACTTACTATCTTTGTAGTATCACGGTGTTTGGTGATCTTAAAACCATGATCTCCTATATGTCATGATTCCTCAAGCTTGATACCTCAGAAACCCTAAACCACTCTCATCAGGGTTTCATCACTTTCCTTTCCAAGAAGTACATCTAAGGTTCTACAACCATTCTTTCATTATATCACGGACTAGGCTGGCTAACCAAACAATAATTTACTTGATTAACCGCTATTGATACATTTGGGTGTTAGCCAAACTTATCTCTTTTTCTCATCTTAAGGTTAGCCTAACAACCTCAACTTCTTCTAGATTCCAGCTAAACTAAGAAGCTATATCTCAACCAGAGCATTCATTACCACTTCTTATCCTTAGGTGTTAGGTAATGTTGAAGACATACACCTCCATGTATTCTACTTATCATATCATATATAAGTTTGTCTCCATCAAGAAACTTTGAGCTCCTCTTCATGGTGATCAAACTCAACCTTGCATAACTTGCAATTTCTAGATAACTCATGGTATCACATCCTCACAAGATGATCTCCTTAATACCCTTAGTGTTTGTAAACCATCCATGTATCATTCGCTCCACAAGGGTATGTTATCCTCTCTATCCCCATACCTTGTAGCAACGTTCTAACTCACATTATCTTTATCCTTGGTGTATGGCATGCGTACTGTCCTATCTCTCACTCCCATAACAAGAGGAAATAAGCATTTGGCTGCAGTCCAAATATAGAGTTCTTCTTGTTCCAAGAATAGAGATGGTACATCCCACCTTGCCAGTACACCTTTACATCTAAGTTGAAACGTGCCACATATGTCTCTACAAACATCACGCTATCAAAAATTACTTCAATGGAAAATTGGTCCCGAACCTATTGAGGTTTACACACATTCCTTGGTCATCTCCTCTAGGTCTATAGGGTGCCGACATTTTTGGGGTCATCCCTCTTCCCTTATGCATCCACAGAGTGCCCTACTCATCTGCCCTTTGGGTCCCATGAGTTCATGAAGGTGATCAATCTCCTAACCCATGTCCCTTAGACAATGATAGATATTACCTCCCGACCCTATGGTCATGTGCAACTAGGGAATTAGGCAACTCCTACTTCCATTGGTCTTATCCCCACCTGACCCTAGGATAGACTTAGGATTCCATTATAGTACATGTCTAGCATAGAACCTTACCCAAGCCTTCATCATCTCTCTCTGCATTCACGATTGACTTTCATCCCTTCATAGGGGTCATGGAAACCTGCCTACCTTGGTCAGGCCCTATACCGGTAACCTCCATGGTAACACATCCACATGCACTTAGAGATGGTTATCTATAGGTCTACAGGTTCATTCTCATACCATGTACTTTTCACTTAGCTTCTGAAGATCCTATGAAACCTCTTTAGGTTACCTCAAAACCAAAAAAACTGGTATACACCCTACCAAAGGGTCCCTCTCCCAGGATGGGAGGAAACTACAACCCTTGACAACAAGGTCACAACCATCCTTAGGGTTTACATTCACATGAGCATGCCTAACCCAGCAGCTACTAAGGCACAAGAAGACCACCTATTAAACCATTCTAGGTCATACTTGTTCTCTTTCCTCAACATTAGATCAACTTAGTTGTGAGGGGTTCATCAAACATACCCTTGACTTAAGGGGTTTCCTTTACCTCTACACATGAGGAGTACCATGCTCGAAACTATGGAGACTCAAATCTCATTATGAGCATCAAATACACTGCTTCCCCTCTTAGGCCTAGGTTCTCCTTTGGGTACCCAACTGTATGCTCAATCTCTTAACCACGAATCAAACATGTCCAAGGTATGTCATGTACTCCCATGATCCTTTTATATGAGCAACACCTCAGAGTTGAGTCCTCCTCAAGGACAACCAACTTGGTATAATGCCTCACAACTGGTTACTTAAACCTCCTCAAGGTCTAAGGCACTCTTTGTCTCATCTCAGTAGGTAAACACTTATACCATAGGCACATAGGTACCAGAAGCGTCATCCTCTCTCTAGGGTTGGATTCCTCTAAAGGCAACTGAGATATCACCAGCCTCCAGGGGTCAAGCATAAGGAAACCACTATCATCCACTTAGGTCGCATCATCCTCAACTCCCCACTATTCCTCATATCTCAGGGTTTTAGGCTTTCAACCTCCTTGTTGGGGTCCTACTTTCTCTCTCTAGAGCTAACTCCACATCCAGCCTTACTACTAGAGGTCCTCCCTCCATGAAGGATCGAGCTCACAGACATACCTCTATGTGGGTGAAGCTTATGCTCAACCTTATGTTTGCTCATGCTTATCCATAGCCCCTTATGCCTATCTCATAAGCCATCCATCTTATCCTTCTGGCCTCAGTTTTAACTTACTTCTCGTACTAATGATACATCCTGGGTGCCTATTATGCCCACATAAGCTCATGGGGTTTCCATAGGTTCTTCTCTAACCTTATAAATGAAGGAGCTATCCTTCACTCTAACATGCACGACCCTTCCTAGTGTTGGGTCGCTCGAGGTACTAGGTCATCCAACCTCTCATGGCTCATACGTCATCCAAGGCATGTCCATCCAAACACCTGGTCCAACTCATCATGCCATCTCTCTCTAACCTTCACTTAGGGTTAGGGTTAACATCATCCTCAGAGGATGTGCCAGATCTCAGCTTGTAATGGAGATCTCTATCTCCAAGACTAACTCTCTTTATTTATCCTCTTGACAAGAAGGTCTAGCCTCAGGTCTCTTCTGAGGGCATGACAACTTATGTCATATGACCTAAGCATGTATCTATTCCTTTACGCTTAATCTATTAATCTTATGTCCATGACATCTTATTTACATGCTTTTTATTAATTTGGTGGAGGATTCCTTAAACTTTATCAACCTTACCCATACCTCAAGAGGGTGAGGAGAAGAGAGAAAACCATAATCCTTAAGGTCCTTAATATAATTTGAGTTGAGAAGGGATGAACGAGATGAGAGAGTCCTAAATGTATCTTATTTCGATTCATACCCTAAGACTTTGGCCAGGCAGTCACACGGATTAGGGAGTCCTTGTATTCCGACTAGCGGTGCGGAGGAAAATATTGCCAGCCCCCAGTCGTGATCCTTTTCTAGACACCTCCGTCTTTCAAATAAACCTCTAATAACTCCCTTGGGTAATATGGAGTTTGTAAAAGATACTAATTATTAAAGATTAAATGAAGAACATTCGCTCTGATACCAAATGTAATGACCCCGCCTCCCGATAACCCCCATTTAAGGGAGACCGAAAGGTCAGAGATGTTATCTAATAACCCAGATCCAAGGTTCGACAAATAATCAATGACAATTAACAAATTTTACCAACTAAACTGAAAATTGGTATAAAATAAAACTTTGCATACCTTTTCCAAAACTGGGATATCTACATCTATCCGCATTAGGAGTCTCTTATTACTAATCCTCCTTTGAACTTTAATTCTCAATTAATTTCACATATGCCACTTTACTGTTGGTTCTTTTCAAACTTGTACCTAAAATGCTGACAAACAAAACGTCAGTCAGTATATCGAAATATACTGGTATGTGGGGACAACCAAAAGTTTGCACATATGGATAACAATCTAATTGTCACAATCAAGTTAATTAACAAGCCAATTTACATTTTTCAGTATGACATTCTCCACTGTTTTTGCCCTAACCCTGGCATACCTACCTTAGGGTTTCTTTAGCCAATGACTTAAGGCCACCTTCTCAATCCTGAGCTTGGTGCCTGGGGGTCACCACTTATGGTGCCCTCTAGTCATGCAATATCATAGGCCACCTTCTCATTCCCGAGCTTGGTGCTTGGGGTCACCACTCATGGTGCCCATGGGTCTACCCTCCTGGGCCTGACCTTTGGCATTATCCATCAGGGTGGCATGTAGTTGCGAGAATACACACTTCTTTATAATTGTGATAACCATAGTGACTTTATAATTGCAGTATGAACATCCAAATTGTTTAGTTTCAATCAATGTGATTAACCACCTGGGAAACCTTTGAGAAAACTAATGTGATTAATCATAATTAACCACATACCTATTAGGAAGACTCAGGTGCAGGAATAATCCAAACAAGCAAGTAATCCCGAATCAAGCAAGCACACAATTCAGCCCTGAAATTACATTCAATTCCTTTTTATCACAATCTATCCAAACAATCTTGCTACTTATGGTTTATATTCCTTTTTAGGGTTTCTTCTACTTTTAGGGTTTACTTTGCAATTAGGGTTTTACTTCCCTTTACTCTTTTTAAACCCTAATTATCTCATCTATCCTTCACGAAAGTTACCTTTTACAAATACATAACCTTAATTCTAGATTAATGCACAATTAACCATCAATTAAGTCCATTAAGCCTTTTTTTACATTAAAGCTACCATTTTTATCCTTTTTAATCTATGACAAAGATCATTATACGCATTTATCATAAATTCAAAGTTCATTATAGTCTAATCAGATATGAACTCAATTTGCCATACTTCTACCTTTTATTCATGAGAAAACCCTAATTACTACATTTAGGACATTTATCCAGAATTAAGGACTTTTGTATTCAAATAACTTAGAACCATCATTTAACATTGTATTTTCACATCTTTAAAATTATATATGATCTTATCCTCTTTTACCCTAAATTAGGGTTTCTAAATGCTTAATCATTCTCATATGGGGTAAAAACCCTAAATCATGCAATTTCACATCTAGATCAGGTTCGAATCTAACATTATCATTCAACAGGTTATTAGTACTTAAATTAACCCATTAAGCATACTAGATTTCACCTTTAATCACAAATAGGGTTTTTAACCTAACTTTAATGCACTTTTCAGAAACTTATTGTACTTTTGCAATTAGGAACGGAATCAAACTTTAATATCATTTTTATTGGATTCCTCTCGTTCTCCTGATAAAAATACATATATTATTTGTATTTATCCGAGCTACGGTTTATGAGATATGAATTATGCAAAGTTGCTTTGGGCCAATCAGGTTGCGCTACGTCACTGCATCCATGCAATGTTGCCAAATAGTAAAGATTTCGAAAAGACGTGATTGCCCTCCACTTAACCAGCATGTTCTTCATAATAGGGAGAGGTAAAACGGTCCAAAGGGACCTCTGCCTCCTTCAACCTCGCACAGCAACAGCTGTGTCACCCTAGCCGCGATCTACAACCTTGTGTAGGCCGTTCCTCCCTCCCTGGGCCACGATCCACGCCAGCAAAGGCTTCCCTGCCTCTGCCATGCCCTAGTGCACCTGGTGCACCTCCAATTTGCAGCCACCGCGGTCATCTCTAGTACCCCCAACCTGCGCTGTTTGGTTGGCCGTGCAGCCTGCTACATGTAGATTGCATGAGGTTGGTTGCTAGGGAATGCTGGTCAGTCCTCCTCAGGTCGACGGGGAACCACCAGGCTTTCACCCTGACGATGTTGTGGTCCTTCATGGCTCTGGGGTGCATTTTCCCCCATAGTTAGGGTTGAAAGAAGGAAACAAAGGAGAAGAGGGAGAGAGGTACGTAGGGTTCTTTTGAACTTGGCTCTAGGGCTTACCCCTTATATAGGGGAGTGCAGCAACACCCTGGGGTTCTTGCCCATGAAGCAACCAATCCCTCTTCCAATAGGAATTCAATTCCTTCATGAAGAAGAAAACTTCTCTCTCCTCTTTATTAATATTCTTTATTACTTGGATATATAGGAATATGAAAATCCTTTCTCTTATTCTCATTATTCTTGCCTTTTAATCCATTAACCACGAAATTATATTTCCTTTTTGTAGAAAATATTTCTTTTTAACAATACCGCATAATCATTCATTATGCATCATATTATCTTCTTATTTGACTTTATGGGTATTTTCTCTTTCTTCTTTCTTCATTGGGACTCCTTGGATCACAAGAAACTCTATTATTTCGAAATCCTTTTATTGGATACTCATTATCCTTCTAGATGCATCTAAATGCATTATTTATCATTATCATGCTTCTTTCTTATTAAAATATTTCCTTTTGAGGATTTCTCTTTATTTCTCTTTTATTTTCCTTATTGGTATTCATTTTATCATTAGGAATCCTTAGGATACGAAATTCCACCAAGGATAACCCAATTATACTTCTTTCCACTTATTTCCAATATTTAATCATTATTTTCAATTCCTTTCTTAATAAAGAAATACTTAATTGATCTTTTCTTTTCTTATTGCACTCTCTATCCAACTTTGGACTCCTTGGAACCCAAAGAACCCAAGAGGCACGAAATCCCTCTTTGTATTTGCCTTCTAGAGGTTTCCACATTTTTCTTTTCTCAAATATTCAATTATTCATTTACTAATTGAAGTTTTCTTGTTATTTGGACCCAATAGCCAATAAAGCCCACAACACAATCATCGAGGCTATTGTAAACAAAACTCATTATATCATTATTTTTTCCAAATATATATACTATGATAAATTACATTTCTCGGCAAAGGAACCCAAAATTTGGGGTTGTAACAGAGATGGATATCCCCACTTCAAGACCCAACAAGAAGTATGCTAGGAATGTACGGAGCAAGAGTTTTTGCCACCATAGTCAGAATTTGTCATTCATGTAATGGGAATGTAATAGATTTAGTGAATTTCTATTATGTACCTTCAATTAATGAAAAACATCACATATCGTGTACAAAAAAGAATATTATGAATATATTTGATGTTTTGTTGAGGTTGAAAATTGGATGACTAGACTGTGAGCTAACTGGTCTAAGTGTTGCACCAATTAATTCAAGTTTTGAGTCAATGGAAAACTACATTGGCTAAATATTGGTTGAACTAGGGCATGAACCGATCGGTTCATTTAGTTAACTGATCAGCTCATGGTCTGAAATGACCTATTCAAGTGTTGAACTGTCTGGTTCAATGATCAATTGGATTGGATCAATGATTGATGCTGACATCATGTTTTGTAGTAATTGAATATTGAATGTCAATGTAGATCAATATATGAAATCTTGTGAGATGATCGATACAAGGCATGAACTGACCAATACACATTTGAACTGACCAGTTCAATAGTGAAAAACCGGTTCACCATTTGTAGCTTCCAGAAAATTGATGAAATTTTGTCTCTTGGACTCCCAGATCGACTAGAAACCCTGACCCTATAATTAGAGGGGTATTGGGGGCTTCCTAGACACAAAAAGAAGCTTTGATAATTGTTGTCCTCTCTAGTTTTGGTAACCAAGAGAGTGTGAGCAAGTCCTATCATCAAAATGAGGGATTGCAAGGGAGAGACAATTGGGAGAGTGAATCAATCCTGGTAGATTGATGTTCAAAGGGACAATTCCTTCCTATTGGCTCAAGTAGTGCAATGTGGATTTCTCAGTGGCCCGCCTGGACTACTCTAGAGGAGAGGAGGCTATTACCACCCACTAGGAGGACATCATCAACCACCATCTTTGGTTTGCACCAGGAGGCTTCTGTTGACTATTGCTCGAGTGCTACTTTGAGAAGAAGCATACTACAACAAGAGTTGTCATTGGACTTGATCTAGGACTAGGTATATCTCTTGTTACCTTCCTTCCTAGATACATTGTTGTTCATGTGATCTTGTTGGTTTGGGAACCGGGAATTAAAAAATATTTTGCATCTACTTCCTTATCTATCACCTCGATGAATTTGTTCAATGATAACTCATGAGAAAATGAAGAATCAATATCGTGTGGCCTAATGAGTATCCAATTTCCTCAACTAACAAGGAACCTACTTGCAATGACCAGTGGATCTTCCAATGATGATGCATTATTGTAGGGCATCTTACATATTTTCTCTCCCTATCCTCCACTCAACCTATATGTATACCTCATCCCTCCCTTCTTGTTGAACATTGTTGCCTGTACTACCATTTTTGAGAAAATGGGACCACTAGATGAAGATCGACAAGGTGTGTTCGGCAATGAGATTTGTTGAGGAAGTCATATGTCAATCACAAGTGCATGTCGACATACCTATGTGTGAGCTTTTATGATGCTTCCATGTATGAGAGTGCATGACGTTTTTCTTCCCTAGTTGATCACATACCATGTTTGATTCTTCTCAACTTTGATTCATGAAAATTCCCTCTTTCCATCTATTTTCTTGTCTTTGTTCCTCCCTTCTTCTTCTTTGGTCAATTTCCATGGCTGACCATTGTGGAAACATGACCAAATCGATGAAACATGTTATTATTCCCTCTTTTTCCCTACTTGCCCTAGGTCCATGATGAAGGATCTTGTTTGAATATTTGGAGGGTAAATCTTGAACCTTTTCAACCTTGGTTGAGGTGCTTATGATTTGACTTTGTTTCCACCATTCTTAAGGTGAGTGATAACAATTTTTTGCATTGATTATCTATATTATACATGCAAATCAAAATCCTTCTACATATTTGTGAAATACTACTAAGTATATTGTTGAATACATGGGGTTGTTGGTGTTTGTGTACCCTGACACTTTGAACACTTGTTGGGACTCTATTGAGATTGATGGTTTGATGATATGTGATAGAGTGAGACTATGTTTGTAAATTGATATTATAGGTTTTATACCCTAGTTTTTGTACCTCGACCTAAGTACCTAGGACATACATGTGATCTGTGGAATGGAGTTTTTGTAATCCACAAAAATATGGTCTTTGTGCACTCTACCATTTTTAAAGTCACTTTAAATCTAAGGTGTGGGAGATTTAAGGAGTATACTCATCCTTAGATGTTATATAATTGAAGCCATGGATTTTTGTCACTAACTTGTAGTTTGAGTGGTACAAATCAAAATGCCCAGGTCATAATAGAACATGTGAATTGTCCATGTAGTATCCAATTGCTTAGGTTTTATTGGAAAATCACATTACATGTGATATTTTCACTCATTTACATCCTCCAAGTATTAATGCATTGTATAAATTTTCACTTCTATATTGTCTAGGTCAATCTCAATATAGTATTTATTCTTTTTGAAATACCTTATATGTTGAATAAAAGTTATTAGTTGTGATGTCATATCGCTGGGACTTGGGGTCTCACCATGTTGTTTGATCCAACCCTATTCTAGAGTTGTATCTTGTGTCATTTTATACCTTTATCACATTTAAATGCATTAGAATTACATGTTATTCTTCCCAATATGATTATCATTGCAAATATGCTTATGGATGTTCTTTGCACTATTTTTCAGGTACTTGGACCATGCTTAGATGGAAGAGAGGGAGAGGGAGTTCTAGGGTTCCCCCACTCAAGGAGGGGCCCAAAAGAAGGCCCTAAAGTCTCCCTCAACCTACCTCCAGTGGCCAAGAATCATCCCCGAGCAAAGACATCTGAAAATGACAAAGTTAGAAGAGAAATCAAGAAGTCAAGCCTCACCACGGCCGTGGCTACAATGCCACGGTCGTGGCTTTATTGCCAAGTTCCAATAGGTTACAACAAGGAATTCCATAGATCGCCCACGACCGTGGCCTCCCATCCACGATCGTGGCCAGTGAAGACAACACGACTGTGGCCATCAACACGGTCGTGGTCAGGAGAAGAGAACACGGCCGTGGCACCCTGCCACGGTCGTGGGAATTAAATTCCAAGGAGTCAGTCGCCAATAGGGAATTTGCCTCCCAGCCACGACCGTGGCCACGTCGCCACGATCGTGGCCGATTCTGATCAAGACGCCCGTGGCCCCTCCCCACGGTCAGCTCCAACTCCTCCAAAACGGCTGTGTTACCCAACACGGCCGTGGTGCATGCTACCCACCACGACCGTGGCACTCTGCCACGGCCGTGGCCACCACCGTATTTTGTTTTTTTTCACAACTTCCTTCACCCCACGACCGTGTTCACCCCCACGGTCGTTCCCCACTACCCTCACCATTGCCGTGGCACACCCACCACGATCGTGGTGATCACCTACCCTATACAACTTTTCACTGTTTTTCCTATTTTACCCCCACTTAGCCTTAGCTCCTATATAAGCACTAGTTGCTTCTAGGGCTCGAGAGAGAGCACCCTCTGGCCGCAACCTAGCTGCTCTCTTCCCTCCATTACTCCCATCCACCTACTTCCTTGCATTTAATCCCATTTCCACCCACTTTCCACTCATTTCCACCATAGAAACCTAGTTTCTCTAGGTTTCTATCCATCCATTCCACCATTTCCATGCTCTTGGGCACCATTGGAGGAGGAGGATTGTGGCTGGCAGCAAGGAGGTGAAGAAGTCAAGCTTCATCAAGCATCCATGGCGTTTCCCACTCTCTTTCCCTCCTCCTTTGTTTCTGTTTTGATCATTTATAGCTAAGCCCCCCTTGGGTGGGCTGTTTGGGATAAAAATGTGACTTTGATACCATGTTGGGGGAATATAATTTGTAATGAACATATTTCACTTCTATGATGATTTCCTTTGCTTGTATCTCATTTCCCATTACTTGTGCATGTGCTTGTTGTTTAATTACATTAATTGCTTGCCTTGTGGTGCTTGAAGACATTTGCCTCTATGGTGTTGGTTTCTATGTAGCTATCATAGGATTGGCTCCTAGGTCCTTAATTTGGATCCCTAGCTAGCCCCCTATCTTCCTACATAATCACCTTCTTCCTACATGCAAATGTGAGTTCTAAGTGACTAGTATAAGTGTGATTAGTGCAATTGCCTAGGATTTCCTAAAGGATGAGGTGGCTAGTAGCATGAGGTCAACTATCCTCATCTCTACTCCCATCCTTACCCTTGGTCCTCAATTGACTAATACCACTTATCCTAGAGACCTAGACTTGGTGAGTCCTATGAGAATTACACCTAGCCCTAGTTCTCCAACTAGTAGCATAGGGTACATCCTCATAGCACCCACCTTGTTGTTTGGTTTGGCAGTCTAGAATGAAATATTCTAATTGCTTGTTATGGTGACATCCCCCAATTAATGTCAAGGTCACATTCCCAAACGGCCCACCTCCTTCATCTAATTGCTTAAAACCTCAATTGCTATGTTTGCTTGTTAATGCTAGTGTAGTTCGCTTGCTTTAGTTAACTTATTTAATTGCCTAGTTTTTTTAGCTAAGTGTTAATTTAGGTCTTTGATCTTGATTAGTGGTTAACTTAGGCTCTCAATTGCTAGTTGCTTTCTTAGTCTAGTATAGTTTGTTCTTACTCTTGTTTAGATAGCTTGTTAACTTAGATTGCTAACTTAGCCTTTTGATAACTTAGTTTCATATTGCTTTTCATGCTTGCTCTCTTAGCTTAATCAAAAACCAACCAACCTTTAAACCCTAAAAACCTTAATCTCCGCAAAAGGAACATAGCTCACGCCTTCTAACTCTAGCTCCCCCTCTATCTCCGTGGTTCGACCCCGTATCTTGCCCTTGATCTATACTACAATAGTACCCCGTACGCTTGCGGGCGCATTGTTTTAGTTTTAGTGATAGACTCGATTTGGGACCATACAAATATCGAAAGCAAAGATCACATCACTCTCGTGCCTCCCGACCTCGTGGATTGCACTCGGCCACCCTAGTTGGCCGGTGTTGTAAGCCTCTAGCGGGAGTGTAACAAGATTTCTGGCGTCGTTGCTGGGGATAGAGGCGCTCAACCTAGTTAGATAGTGTATCTTAGCCTTTCCTTTTGCCCTCATCATTTCTATTATTTATTCTTTGTGTTACTCTTGCATATTGGTTCGCTAACTTGGCCCCTTGTTGTTTGTTTGTGACTTGCGCAGGTGACAGCTATGCATGCGTAGCACGCGTTCGACTTGCACCGACTTGGTGGTTTACGACCCCGACATTGGAAGAAGAAGGCGTCAAGCTCGCCGCAACCTACATCGAGAGGCCGAGATGGCTGAGAACGACCCGCCACCGGATGTTCCACCTCCACCTCCACACTGCCCACTTCATGAGTATTTCACGCCGGAGAACTACAACTCCCCCATAGCCACGCTGGTGGACCAAATGCCCGGTCAGCAGTTCTCCATCCCGCTGGCACTCTTGGGACTTCTTCCCACATACTACGAAATGGAGAACGAAAATCCCTACCACCACATAGACGCGTTCCTTGAAACGTGCTCTACTTTCCACACTCCAGCCGCCACTGATGACTCAATCAGGAGGACACTCTTTCCTTTCTCCCTCAAGGAGAAAGCCAAGGAGTGGTACGTTTCGAGGCCAGAGTTGGTCACTTGGAATGAGGTGAAGAACGAGTTTCTCAAAAAGCTCTTCCCCATCGCCAAGTTATCCTACATGAGAAGGTGCATCACATCATTCGCCCAGAAAGAGAATGAACCCTTCCACGAGGCGTGGGAGAGTTTCCAGAAGTTGCTTGGTGACTGCCCTCATCATGAGGTTCCTCTTTGGCAGCTAGTTCAGGCCTTCTACACCGGGCATGAGGAGCAAAGCCAAAACAACGTCGATTCTTCTTGCGAGGGCACGTTCATGGCAAAGCCGCCCGAGGAATAATGACTGCTGTTTGAGCATCTCGCCGAGAATTCACGCCACCGAGCTTCCACTAAAGGGGGACATTGCGGCCGGAACTACACCCCTCCCCTTTCCTCTGTGGCTCCTGCACGCAATGCCACTGACCCCGACATGATGCAAATGATGGCCGATATGATGCGAATGATGAAGAATCAAGTGGGTGGCTCTTCTAGCCAACCCGCAATGACTGTGGACACTGTAGACGAGGAAGTTAACGCTTTACATTCCTTTGGTGGCCGCAACAACCAGGGCCCAATGTCCAGTTCCTACACTCCCGAGTGGAGGAACCACCCCAACTTCTCCTGGAAACAACAGAACGAGGAAGGGCAAGGACATGGGCAGCAAAAGCCACGCTACAGCTCCAAGTTCGAGGATGAGGTACTAGGAAGGCTAAGGAGCCTAGATGAAGTAAAAAAAGATGTCAATGCACATGGGCAGTCTATAAACTGTCTTGAGCAGAGGTTGGATCAAATTTCTCTCTCTTTGGCTAGAAGGGAAGAAGGTAGACTTCCATCTCAACCACTACCAAATCTGAACAATGATGGGGTTTTTCTAGGGAACACTTCAAGTGCTTATGTTCCACCATCATACCAAGCCCCACCGAACCCCTATGCTCCTCTGCCTCCTCAAGCACCGTTCAATTATCAATATGCTCCACCTCCACCTCACACTTACCAACAACCACCTCCACAATATCACCCCCCACCACAACAACAACCGCAACCCCAATTCATCCTTCAAAATCCCCAAAAGCTTGGTGCGCTCCCACTAGAGGCTTACAACACCGGCCAACTAGGGTGGCCGAGTGCAATCCACGAGGTCGGGAGGCATGAGAGTGATGGGATCTTTACTTTCGATATTTGTATGGTCCCAAATCGAGTCTATCACTAAAACTAAAACAATGTGCCTGCTAGCGTACGGGGTTCTGTTGTAGTATAGATCAAGGGCAAGATGCGGGGTCAAACCATAGAGATAGAGGGGGCGCTAGAGTTAGAAGGCGTGAGCTATGTTCCTTTTGCGGAGATTAAGGTTTTTAGGGTTTAAAGGTTGGTTGGTTGTTGATTAAGCTAAGAGAGCAAGCATGAAAAGCAATATGAAACGAAATTATCAAAAGGCTAAGTTAGCAATCTAAGTTAACAAGCTATCTAAACAAGAGTAAGAACAAACTATACTAGACTAAGAAAGCAACTAGCAATTGAGAGCCTAAGTTAACCACTAATCAAGATCAAAGACCTAAATTAACACTTATCTAACAAAACTAGGCAATTAAATAAGTTAACTAAAGCAAGCGAACTACACTAGCATTAACAAGAAAACAGAGCAATTGAGGTTTTAAGCAATTAGATTAAGGAGGTGGGCCATTTGGGAATGTGACCTTGACATTAATTGGGGGATGTCAACATAACAAGAAATTAGCATATTTCATTCTAGACTGCCAAACCAAACAACAAGGTGGGTGCTATGAGGATGTACCCTATGCTACTAGTTGGAGAACTAGGGCTAGGTGTAATTCTCATAGGACTCACCAAGTCTAGGTCTCTAGGATAAGTGGTATTAGTCAATTGAGGACCAAGGGTAAGGATGGGAGTAGAGATGCGGATAGTTGACCTCATGCTACTAGCCACCTCAGCCTTTAGGAAATCCTAGGCAATTGCACTAATCACACTTATACTAGTCAATTAGAACTCACATTTGCATGTAGGAAGAAGGTGATTATGTAGGAATATAGGAGGCTAGCTAGGGATCCAAATTAAGGACCTAGGAGCCAATCCTATGATAGCTACATAGAAACCAACACCATAGAGGCAAATGTCTTCAAGCACCACAAGGCAAGCAATTAATGTAATTAAACAACAAGCACATGCACAAGTAATGGGAAATGAGATACAAGCAAAGGAAATCATCATAGAAGTGAAATATGTTCATTACAAATTATATTCCCCCAACATGGTATCAAAGTCACATTTTTATCCCAAACAACCCACCCAAGGGGGGCTTAGCTATACATGATCAAAATCGAAACAAAGGAGAAGGGAATGAGAGTGGGAAACGCCATGGATGCTTGATGAAGCTTGACTTCTTCACCTCCTTGCTTCCAGCCACGATCCTCCTCCTCTAATGGTGCCCAAGAGCATGGAAATGGTGGAATGGAGGGATAGAAACCTAGAGAAACTAGGTTTCTATGGTGGAAATGAGTGGAAAGTGGGTGGAAATGGGATTAAATGCAAGGAAGTAGGTGGATGGGAGTAATGGAGGCAAGAGAGCAGCTAGGTTGCGGCCAGGGGGTTCTCTCTCTCGATCCCTAGAAGCAACTAGTGCTTATATAGGAGCTAGGGCTAAGTGGGGGTAAAATAGGAAAAACTGTCACGCCCCAATCTCACATTAACCACAAACTGCAAGATTAGGCGCGACAGGGTGGGATTTACACATAAGCCAACCACTCTTCACTTTTTAAAACATATTAAAGATATTAACAGGAAAATCCGATTTATGCTGTAAAATGAACTAAACAAACCGCGGAAGCATCTTTATTAACTGATTAGTAATATAAGCAGAGTCTTCAACATATTACATTGTTCGACACAAAAAAAATAAGCATAACAGATAATTTACATCTTTATACACATTACACATATACACTCTCTCTCACCCATACCATGTCCCAAGGACCGAGGGGAAAGGACGAAGAGACCTCTAACTAAACTAACTACAAACCTTCTATAGACTAGGCGTTAGGATGAAACGATCCTTCTGATTCCTGTTGCTGATGCTGACCTGAAAATGTTTTGAGTAGAGGTATGAGCCTACTCGCTCAGTGAATAACATTTCACTTAGCTATCAATAAACAACTCGTCAGGTTCATTAACTGAAAATAAACAGATATACAGTTTAAGCAGAGCAATCCTATTGACATAGCAGATGTTTAGATAATAATCATATTTCTAAGCATCATCAAGTGTTTCAAGTAAAAAGACAGTTATATAAATTTACTGTGATCCTATTTGACTTTTTCATTCATTTTATTATTATGCCCTAAATATATGCAGTGTACTCTGCATATAAAGGTCCATAGCAAATTCATGCTACGGCCCCACCGTACAAGACTTAGCGACACACCCGGGAATGCTAAGTCTGACGCCAGCCCTGTTCTGCCACAGGACCACAGGCTCTCCGGCCTACAGGCTCTCCGGCCTCAATGCACTACTCCGAGTGCTCTCTCGACTCCTCCTACTAACCTGAGCACACAGGCGGAGGGTCACAGGGTTACATTCGCGACTCCGCACGAATGGTGTTAGATAACCGTGTTTTCTGGTGAAACCGCAATGCCATTGTGACACAAGCACAATTGTTGTTAGACACTGCCCTTTTTCTCTTTCCTCGTTTGTCCGCGACACACGCACGGATGATGTTGCAACACGAGTTTCACCCCAAAGCTGCAGATACCACTTAGGGGTTCTACGGTGTTAGGGCATCTAAGTCTATACTTGATTAATGAATAACATAACTAACACATTATAACTGTAAACACAGAATTTCCTCTTTCTCATCGTTCTTATTACACAATTCAAGTTCCAATGAACTTATTAAACTATTACTGGAGCAATCAGACATTTAAAAATGAGTTAAATAATGATTTCTAAATGAACTGCCACTCACCCACTTCGGTGTGTTCGTATACACCGAAAAACATCCACAACCACGCCTAATTCCTCCCTTTACAGCAGAGTGCACGCCGTGCAGCTGGGCTGCACGCCGTGCACCTGGGCAGAAACTCGTTCTGCTTTCTGTAACTTTGCACGCCGTGCAAACTGATTTGCACGCCGTGCACCTGCGCAGAAACGGGAAACTCATGAAGATGAACTCGATTCTAAAGCTATGTCTTGGACTTAATCTACAGAATCTAATCCTATCCTCAAAACCAAACTGCGTGCTGGTCTTACCTTGCTCTATTGTGTACCAATCGAGCTCCGGTTTGGACCTATTCGTACCTATTGAAATCCAACAGTAGCTTTCTTCTCGTACTGGTTGAGGAAACAAGCTACAGATGTAGCTAGGTGCTTCTCGAGGCTGAGGGGGTTGCGGATTAGAACCCCAAACTCACGGTCAGAGTCGAAGCAGTTGATTTGACGTGCTTCCCACATCCACAGACAATGGTTCGGACCTGCTACAAACAAGCAACATCACACAGATGATCAGGTTGGAAGAGAAGCCTCGGCTGGGTGCCTAAACGCAGCTAGGAGCCGTGGATTCTTACTAGAACTTCATGGTCGACCTCCAAGGTGATGGACCGAACCGTTGGCTGCGCCCCAAGAGGGCCTCTGGTCGGCGTCCCGCGTAGCAGCGGCTACTGCTTGGCCGGCCGCTCAAGCAGGTCGAGGTACAACCTGGAGCTAGGGCGGAATGGGGAAGGAGGGGAGGAAGAAGAAAAGGAGGGAGGAGTAGAGGTTGGCGCGATCGAGGCTAGGGCCAAAACGGCCTCTCTTTCTCCTCTGTTTCGGCCGATCGGCCAGAGCCTTGGGCGCCGCTCAGCGGCTACTGTTCTATCGAACAGATAAAGAAGGAAACGGGATAAGGGAGAAGGGTCGCGGAGGGGGCCGGCTGCAAATTGCCCAAACGTTTCCAATATTTACAACTAGGTCCCTAAACATTCAAATGTCCGTATCTTTTAACTCGAAAGTCAGTTTCGAGTGATTTTTCTTGCAACGGTTTAAGCACGGAATTCTCTATAATCCTCAAGGCATAAAATTATTTTAACTAGCTTGTTACAACTGGTCAAGTCACTTAATTGCAACAGTGAGCACTCAACTCAACTTAATTAACTAATTAATCAACATTGATATCATTAGTCGCCTCAGGTGATTCAATCTCAACTATTAATTCACATATTAACTTATTTGATTAACCATGATGTTTAATTTGATACTCAACACTAATTGAGGTGTTTTACATAATTCGAGGTATTTATTAGTTAATCATGGAGTGGGTCATAACAACCTTTTCCCCTTAGCATAAAAGAAAAGGAAATGGTGCATAGTAACTTAATAAACCACAGGGGTCTTAGTTAGCTATTATTTGTTAGTTATTAATTGTTAGTCATTAATTTAATATTCTTACTAATTTTATATTCTATTAGATATTATATAGATATTTATTATCTATTTATTTTATTATATATTCCTATTATTATATTATGTATATATTATCCTATTATTATATTATGTATATATTATCCTATTATTATATTATGTATATATTATGGATATATCTATATATTCGTCCCGAAATTCCTAAAAGAGAAAGGAGACGTGCTACTCATTTCTGACTCGTGTTTTTCTACGTAGCTCCCTCTAGGTTAAGATTTCTCCACAAAACTATTACTAATGGTATCTCACAATTCGCGAGTTTCTTGATCCTCCGATCAACCATCTGTATAAGTCCTTTAACCTAGGACACATCCGATCAGATTCCAGATCGACCCACAAAACATTGTCTTTCTAGAACTGTTATAGCAGTATCTCATTTTATGATAACTACTGAGAAATTGTCATACTATTCATGCAGACAAATTATAATTCTTAAATAAACAGAATACATGTCAATCTGGTGCTAAGTTAAAATCATGCAATTTAACTGTTAAAATCATCACATCTCATAATGAAAACTGATATCAAAATACTTGATTCATCGTACATCCTATCCTCAGGGTTTCATTTGCCTTGTTCATTCATCACATGCCAACACCCTACTCTTAGGGTTACCTCATTCACTAACCACATGGCAACACCCTACTCTTAGGGTTTCCATTATCTCATTTGTTTGATTGCAATTCAAATCACAATACGGTATCATTCTAGAACTGGCAGAACAGTACATTTCAAATCATTGTAGTTACTGAGTAATGTTTATATCATGCATGCAGACAGATTAAAAATTCATAAATATTCCAGACTCAATCAATTTTGGCACATACATACCGGATTCATGTAATTGAACATCTTATTACATCAATAAAAGTTATTTACTCCACTTATAAGAAACTATCTGTAATATTTATCAATTATCTGAAATTTCTCGAAGTACGTGCATATTAACCAAATTCCTGGTTTATGCACTACATAACTCAATTAAGAGTTATTTACAAAACATAACAAAAATAATTTATAGTACTTGAGAATTTCTAATAATATCTCAGAGAAACGTGCCAATTCATGAAAATGTTAAGTCATACCCATTAATCATAACAGGAAGCATGCAATTAGGTTTATTTACATATTTTAATTCTGTCTTGCTAGTTTGAAATCATGCATCTAATGATTTACCAAAATAGCATTTCCTGGGTTTATATTCAAACCGAACCATTATCAGTTGTGTATTTCTAAACTCAACATTCACACTAGCAAACTCTATAAGACTTAAATGTTCTTCCCATTTCCACTGAAAAGCAAAACACATGCTCTCAGCATGTCCTCAAGAGTTTGAATGGTTCTCTCAAACTAACCATCCTTCTACGGATGAAAAGGTTGTATCGAATCTTAACTTTGTGCCCGAAGCACAAAGCAACTATTTCTACAATCCTAGATGTGAACTTAGAATATCAAAATGACATGATTGAAACTGGATTACCAAACAACCTAATTATTTCATCCATGTATATCTTAGTCAAGTTTTGAGACATCAAAGGTTGACTTAATATGAAAAAAAAGTGAGCAGACTAAATTAATCTATCCACAATCATTCATATCAAATCACAACCTCTAGGTGTCCTGGGTAATCTTACCACAAAATCCATTGTGATAAATTCCCATTCCCATACAGGCATAGAAAAAGATTACAAGGTAGCTATAGATCTCTAGGGTTCAGCTTTAACCTACTGGTACACACTACTTCTAACCACGTACTCAGTTACATCCTTCTGCATATCTGACCATCCATTTCAACTTCTTGGATTTCATATACATCTTAGTGTCTTCCTGAAAACATAGCATACATCAATACATATACTTCTATAAAAATTCTTTTCTTTCAGCTTTTCCCCTTAAAAGAATTTTACTCAATCTCGAGATACACACAACATGTCATGCATGGTCTGGTTTAACTCACTATCACCCTTTAATAGTTCCTTGATCTGATCATAAGATGTAAGCTTAACTTACATTTATACAATCAAATCACTCTGTGCTATTACCCCTAAGTCTAAGTCTAACTCCCTACATTACTACTAACAGGTCTCTATTGAAACCTGTCATAGAGAATGCATTAGCTGTTGAACTTGACTTTCTGCTGAAGACATCAACCACCACATTCTCTTCACCAGGGTGATAATCTATTGTCACATCATAAGGATAGTGACACCATGTTTTTAAAACATGAACTACATCAACTATCTTCAGATCATATATCGGGTAATACTCCGATTTCTATGTTACTTACTTATTGTTACATTTTAGGTTTATGTCTTACTCATTCCTCTAAATCATTTCATGTTGTTCATGTACCGATCAGATTATCTACTTCAAAACCCTAGATTACTATCAAAGCTGGTTTACTTTTCATAGAACAAATCTCAAGATTTTATTTACAGAGATACTAGTATTCGAGGTTACATCACTAATGATATCTCTTAAACTACTACAACTTTAATCATTCTAGGGTTTTGGTCCATATTAGTAACATAACATTATTGTATGTGTGTAGTCGATCATATAGATCAAATTGAGTTGCTTGGGTCAATAGCATATTAACCCAACACTCAACTTTAATTACATTCAGCTGAAAATTCAGTTTTATAATAGTTTCTATAATTCGTTTATTAAACAGCTAAAAGAAGTTCCAAAAATTCTGAAAATTTTATATGTTATGCCTAATAAAGTTTTAAACCTCCAGTAAAAATTTCAGGTCATTTCAAGTTACCAATAATTAATTAAAAATAAAACAGTGCGCTGCTATATAGCAGTCTGCAGCAGATTCGGTCGAGTTGCAACTCGACCGACACCTTACTGTAGAGATCAAACGTCATCCAAAAATTACGCCAAATTAATAGAGTGTCTAAAATTTGTGATTTTCAAACATAGTTAAAATTTGAGATCAATTGGATATACCAATAAAAAGATAAAATTCAATTACCACATTGCTATATCATTCAGAAAATGTGATCGGTCGAGTTTGATACTCAGCCGATAAACTGGTCAGAACATTCTTCAAAAATTTTGATATCTTCCAATGTTGCTCACCTTATATATATCCAGCTCATATCCAAATTGGAGCTAAATCAAAGTTACACATAAAATACTAAAAATCATCTAGTGAGACATTCTATTTATCAAATTCTGTATTCATGTGTTATTTGAATCCTAATTTGGGCCAATTAGGGTCTATGCTTCTCAAACCTTAATTTTCAAGATAAAAGAACATTTAGACTTCTATTCATTTTTTTTTACTTGTTAATAGGAGTCATTATATCCCAGTAACGCATCCTGCCAGACGGACCAGGCCGAACCTGTAGTCCTGAAGCCAAGAGCTACTCGGGATTAATCAACCCCTATTAATCTTAAACATGTGGAAAGAATATCCACTTAGGGCAACTTACTTATACATGATTTCGGATCTACTTTAATACAAAGAAAACAAACATTAAACAATTCACTTCATGTCACAACAATATACAAAAATCATACTTATTGTACAACTGGAAGTCTAAATTCATGCATATAAGAGCGTTTCTAGTGATCTTTATTCAATAAGCAATATAAGGTAGGAGTTATATCACATCCTTTATTTAAATTTCTTACTCCTACATTAATTTCTGATTTCTTAACCCTAAGATTTCTAGGGTTTTTCTCTAGCCTATCCTTCCTCTGCATACCTGGCCAGGGCATCCAGAGAAGAACAGACAAAGTAGCTTGATACTGGTCAATCTAAGTATTCAGACACCTGGCCAGGGTATCTAAACACTCAGACCTTCCAGAGCTAAAACACATCATTCATCATTCGTCTTACTTATAACCTTATCCTTTGACCTTAATGATTCTTAACGACTTATCCTAAGCTCATTACTTGATTCTCGCGACCACATCCTCTTCCTGCTATCTGCAATAATGTAACAGAACACTTCCTGTTAGAAAATTACAGATAGAAGAAAGACACCTAAACCTTAATCCTATTGGTCTCTTATCGTCCCCTAACCTTGAGTAACTATGTACTCAAACCAAAGCTCTGATACTAAGAATTGTCACGCCCCAATCTCACATTAACCACAAACCGCAAGATTAGGCGCGACAGGGTGGGATTTACACATAAGCCAACCACTCTTCACTTTTTAAAATATATTAAAGATATTAACAGGAAAATCTGATTTATACTGTAAAATGAATTAAACAAACCGCGGAAGCATCTTTATTAACTGATTAGTAATATAAGCAGAGTCTTCAACATATTACATTGTTCGACACAAAAAAATAAGCATAACAGATAATTTACATCTTTATACACATTACACATATACACTCTCTCTCACCCATACCATGTCCCAAGGACCGAGGGGAAAGGACTAAGAGACCTCTAACTAAACTAACTACAAACCTTCTATAGACTAGGCGTTAGGATGAAACGATCCTTCTGATTCCTGTTGCTGATGCTGACCTGAAAATGTTTTGAGTAGAGGTATGAGCCTACTCGCTCAGTGAATAACATTTCACTTAGCTATCAATAAACAACTCGTCAGGTTCATTAACTGAAAATAAACAGATATACAGTTTAAGCAGAGCAATCCTATTGACATAGCAGATGTTTAGATAATAATCATATTTCTAAGCATCATCAAGTGTTTCAAGTAAAAAGACAGTTATATAAATTTACTGTGATCATATTTGACTTTTTCATTCATTTTATTATTATGCCCTAAATATATGCAGTGTACTCTGCATATAAAGGTCCATAGCAAATTCATGCTACGGCCCCACCGTACAAGACTTAGCGACACACCCGGGAATGCTAAGTCTGACGCCAGCCCTGTTCTGCCACAGGACCACAGGCTCTCCGGCCTACAGGCTCTCCGGCCTCAATGCACTACTCCGAGTGCTCTCTCGACTCCTCCTACTAACCTGAGCACACAGGCGGAGGGTCACAGGGTTACCTTCGCGACTCCGCACGAATGGTGTTAGATAACCGTGTTTTCTGGTGAAACCGCAATGCCATTGTGACACAAGCACAATTGTTGTTAGACACTGCCCTTTTTCTCTTTCCTCGTTTGTCCGCGACACACGCACGGATGATGTTGCAACACGAGTTTCACCCCAAAGCTGCAGATACCACTTAGGGGTTCTACGGTGTTAGGGCATCTAAGTCTATACTTGATTAATGAATAACATAAATAACACATTATAACTGTAAACACAGAATTTCCTCTTTCTCATCATTCTTATTACACAATTCAAGTTCCAATGAACTTATTAAACTATTACTAGAGCAATCAGACATTTAAAAATGAGTTAAATAATGATTTCTAAATGAACTGCCACTCACCCACTTCGGTGTGTTCGTATACACCGAAAAACGTCCACAACCACGCCTAATTCCTCCCTTTACAGCAGAGTGCACGCCGTGCACCTGGGCTGCACGCCGTGCACCTGGGCAGAAACTCGTTCTGCTTTCTGTAACTTTGCACGCCGTGCAAACTGATTTGCACGCCGTGCACCTGCGCAGAAACGGGAAACTCATGAAGATGAACTCGATTCTAAAGCTATGTCTTGGACTTAATCTACAGAATCTAATCCTATCCTCAAAACCAAACTGCGTGCTGGTCTTACCTTGCTCTATTGTGTACCAATCGAGCTCCGGTTTGGACCTATTCGTACCTATTGAAATCCAACAGTAGCTTTCTTCTCGTACTGGTTGAGGAAACAAGCTACAGATGTAGCTAGGTGCTTCTCGAGGCTGAGGGGGCTGCGGATTAGAACCCCAAACTCACGGTCGGAGTCGAAGCAGTTGATTTGACGTGCTTCCCACATCCACAGACAATGGTTCGGACCTGCTACAAACAAGCAACATCACGCAGATGATCAGGTTGGAAGAGAAGCCTCGGCTGGGTGCCTAAACGCAGCTAGGAGCCGTGGATTCTTGCTAGAACTTCATGGTCGACCTCCAAGGTGATGGACCGAACCGTTGGCTGCGCCCCAAGAGGGCCTCTGGTCGGCGTCCCGCGCAGCAGCGGCTACTGCTTGGCCGGCCGCTCAAGCAGGTCGAGGTACAACCTGGAGCTAGGGCGGAATGGGGAAGGAGGGGAGGAAGAAGAAAAGGAGGGAGGAGTAGAGGTTGGCGCGATCGAGGCTAGGGCCAAAACGGCCTCTCTTTCTCCTCTGTTTCGGCCGATCGGCCAGAGCCTTGGGCGCCGCTCAGCGGCTACTGTTCTATCGAACAGATAAAGAAGGAAACGGGATAAGGGAGAAGGGTCGCGGAGGGGGCCGGCTGCAAATTGCCCAAACGTTTCCAATATTTACAACTAGGTCCCTAAACATTCAAATGTCCGTATCTTTTAACTCGAAAGTCGGTTTCGAGTGATTTTTCTTGAAACGGTTTAAGCACGGAATTCTCTATAATCCTCAAGGCATAAAATTATTTTAACTAGCTTGTTACAACTGGTCAAGTCACTTAATTGCAACAGTGAGCACTCAACTCAACTTAATTAACTAATTAATCAACATTGATATCATTAGTCGCCTCAGGTGATTCAATCTCAACTATTAATTCACATATTAACTTATTTGATTAACCATGATGTTTAATTTGATACTCAACACTAATTGAGGTGTTTTACATAATTCGAGGTATTTATTAGTTAATCATGGAGTGGGTCATAACAAAAACAGTGAAAAGTTGTATAGGGTAGGTGATCACCACGGTCGTGGTGGGTGTGCCACGGCCGTGGTGAGGGTAGTGGGGAACGGCCGTGGGGGTGAACACGGTTGTGGGGTGAAGGAAGTGGTGAAAAAAAACAAAATATGGTGGTGGCCACGGCCGTGGCAGAGTGCCACGGTCGTGGTGGGTAGCATGCACCACGGCCGTGTTGGGTAACACGGCCATTTTGGAGGAGTTGGA
Organism: Alisma plantago-aquatica; assembly: GCA_963693085.1. Lineage (NCBI taxonomy): Eukaryota > Viridiplantae > Streptophyta > Magnoliopsida > Alismatales > Alismataceae > Alisma > Alisma plantago-aquatica. The sequence continues at coordinate 1,209,577,041 of OY856410.1, read as the reverse complement.
GCTGACCGTGGGGAGGGGCCACGGGCGTCTTGATCAGCATCAGCCACGGTCGTGGCGACGTGGCCACGGTCGTGGCTGGGAGGCAAATTCCCTATTGGCGACTGACTTCTTGCAATTTAATTCCCACGACCGTGGCAGGGTGTCACGGCCGTGTTCTCTTCTCCTGACCATGATCGTGCTGATGGCCACAGTCATGTTGTCTTCAATGGCCACGGTCGTGGGCGATCTATGGAATTCCCTGTTGCAACCTGTTGGAACTTGGCAATAAAGCCACGACCGTGGCATTGTGGCCACGGCCGTGGTGAGGCTTGACTTCTTGATTTCTCTTCTAACTTTGTCATTTTTGGATGTCTTTTCTCGGGGATGATTCTTGGCCACTGGAGGTAGGTTGAGGGAGACTTTAGGGCCTTCTTTTGGGCCCCTCCTTGAGTGGGGGAACCCTAGAACTCCCTCTCTCTCTCTTCCATCTAAGCATGGTCCAAGTACCTGAAAAATAGTGTAAAGAACATCCATAAGCATATTTGCAATGATAATCATATTGGGAAGAATAACATGTAATTCTAATGCATTTGAATGTGATAAAGGTATAAAATGACAAAAGATACAGCCCTAGAATAGGGTTGGATCATTGTTATCTATATTTTTAGGTGAACAATAGAGTAATCATCGTTCCAGTGGTGAGGATCCTTCATTTAGTGGACATCAGTAGTATTTACTTTTAAATCTGGGAGGAAATTTTTTAGAGGTATTTACAATTCAAACTTTTAGTATGTATGCCATGTAATATTGTGCATATTGTATATATGACATGCATATTTTTTTGTATACATGTGTAACTAAGGTCACTAAACAATTAAGTTGTGAAGTTACATGTTGGTAATTAATATATGAATGCATGGGCCTTAGTGCAATTTATGATGTGGTTAGAATTTAGAGACTTATTCCATGTTTTACTTGTGCAATTTTTTGGTAATGATGTTTAGTTAGTAAATGATGAGTGTTTTATTTCAAGTAATCTCTCACTTGTGTTGTGGGTGCTCACATGTTCATTCATCCATAAACAACAATTGTCCTCATGAATGGGATATCTATCCCAACTCTTTAATTTATAGGTGTGATCACTCATCTATAAAACTATCATATTACTAACAATAAGAAAGGAACTCGACATAGAGATTTATAAATGAGCATTCATCATTATTTCCATACAAAAAATGTATTAATATACTATATATAACTATTAAGTTTCAGATAAATAAGAGGCAATACTCACCATATTCCATTTACACAAGAACTAGACAATTCATCGTATTAGTTGTTGTATTTTAACATCTATGACTTAATTCTAATTAGATAGCAAAAGGATAAATTGTTTAAGATCAACAAATCAAACAAGTGATTTCCATTTTCTTATGTAGAACAAGTATGAGGGCCTAGACATCTGAAGGGTACTTATATTTAACAAAACAAGCCTTATATATGCATTTTCCTAAACAAAGCAACAAGATGATGATACAAGGAGAAGGATGTCAAACTAGTGGAAGCTAGAAACTTTTATGGAGGCTGGAAGCAGGATGGCAGTGGATGAAGCAACACAAGACGATAGTGGTAAATCAAGAAGGTTAGTGACAGCAACACATGTCTATGGTGGTAGCAGCAAGGAGGTCACCGGATGGAAGCACAAACTGCCAGTGGAAGAGAGAGAGAAGTGACAACAACTAGGACAATGATGGAAGAAACATAACCAACTAGAGTATGATGGTGGTGTGGAATGACTGGGGAGAAGAAAAGACACTGGCACTAAAACGGAGGAAAAGATTTTGCACAAAGAAGTTTTATTTGGGTCCAGAAAGAATTAGGGAAAGCTCCATTCATGGGATATTTCTCAAAACACGACATCGATTCTATAAGGAAATTGATGCTAGAGGTGTAAACAATACCCTCATTTTAAAATCGGCATTGCTTGTCTTTGAAAAAACTACATTGGGACTTCAAATATGGATTATTTTTATTGAAAACTAAAACTATCATAAATAATACTTGGGTTTTTAATATGACATCGGTTGTCTTCAAAATCACTCTTGATCTTCTGTCCCAGCTGTATGCTCCAAACAATGTTCTATTCAATCTCAGCCATACATAAACACTAAAAACTCAACCCTAAAAAGGATAATTAGGTATGTTAATGGCCATGATTATATGGGACATACCTGGGATAGATTTTTCAGGATAGAGTATCTTGACCCCTTCAAAACACGGACGTTGCCACTTCTAATGTTATTTTTTAAAATAAAGTGATATTGTGAGACGCGTGTTAGAATTGGAAAATGTATCAGCCGTGTTTGGTGTATTTCTCATAGAGAAAAAGTTTAAATGACATTTGGAAACTCTGAGGAAGAGAAGGACGATGTGATTGATGGTTGTCTAGTGGGGATATTTATTGTGAAGAGATGAAGAAAACCAGTGGGAGAAAGTGCCAATGGCCGCCCAATAGGAGCGCTGCTACACTCAAACAATTGGTCAGATTCAACCACTAGTTCACTACAAGGTATGCCAAACATGTATACTATATGGTTGTATATATATTATCATTGATATAATTTCAAGAATCTAAAGATAGGAGAGCTATCATGGCATCATCAGTACTATATCTAATCACATTGACAAAGGATAGCTAATATATTTACTTGGACGTTATTTTCTATTTATCAAAATAGTCGTGATATGGATCTTTGTGTTGCATATGTGCATGTTGCCTGACTAAGTTGAGCAATCAGATTTGTAACTAATGATTGACTATAACGAACTATATATGTTAAACTGCCCAAGGCAAATCAAGGCAGCATGGATAGTTTGCAAAATTTCCACTTTCACTAAAATTTAATATGGTATCAGAGTGGATCACACAAGACAACTATGAAGACTACAACCTACTTAAAATGACAAGTACAAGTAAAAAAGTGGTTGTACTTGAGTGGAGATGTTAAAATAGTTCTACATTGTTGAGTTCTGGGGTGGTCTTGTATCTTCTAAGGAGTGTGATCCCTTCACTCATTATCAATTAGTCTTGGGGGTTAATTGATAATATCTAATTTTTTGGATATTTCATACCTAGTCATACCTTTAGTTTCCCCTCTTTATGCATAGTCACCCTAACTTTCCCATATTTTGCACATGTTTACCACTTAGGCCTTGATTTGAAGATAACTACTCATTCCTATGCAGGTAACTTGTCAAATGATGGTTTTCACCATGAGGAAGGACGCACATCTATTTGTACAATATATGGTGACCATCCACAATTTCAGAATCAAGGAAATCCTAGCACTATCCATCCATTGATTCCCAAACCAAAGGTCTCCAGCTGAGTTTAGATCCACCATTGGGTCCAGTCAGACTGGCAATCAAATCATGAAATTGATGGTTAGTATGACAACCAGTTAAAACAACCATCAGATGTCAAAATAGATGGTTTGTTAGTGTAAGGACCTCACTTTTTGGCATCTCCCCATTAATGAAGGATATTCAAGTTGAGAGTCATTACCTAAAATTCCCTAGATCCAGATTTAACCAAATAACAAATAATAACAAATAATTTCCATAAATTCGCAAATATTATTTACAAGATCTATAATAATTCTCCTCTAAGAAGTTACATGAATTTCTTACATGATAATTATAACATATGAGAAGAAGTATCTTACTAATCCTCCTTTACTTACCTTTAATGTCTTCAATTGAGTTTATCTAGTTCATCATGTCTTGATATATTCACATATATCATTTACCTAAAATGACATGAAACAAAACTTAAATCAATATATTTCTATACTCTATATGTGGGGTTCAAGGAAAATATGTGCATGTAGTTGTAACAATATAAACAGCCATAGCTGCAATTATTATTATGTTTTTTTTTTGGAAGCCAGGAGGCTATTTATTCATCTCACCCTCCTCGTGCAAGCCAATAAGGGTAACATGTGCGTGGATCAGCATTTGATTGAAACTTAAACATGGTAGTACTACTACCATTACATTTATCTCCATCTAAAGTAGTCTTAATAAAATTGGGTGGTCTCGTATAATCGAAGGCCCCAATTTTATGTTGTTGGTGGTACTTAGCTAAGGCATCAGTAGCCTTATTACAATCTCTCACTAGAAAACTAATGGTCCAATCACCTTGCTCCTGCCTTCTATTTTGTATTCTTTCAATAAGCTTGGCGAACTTGGGGTTGTTCTCGGAGTACTTTGCAGCATTTCTACGAGCACCTTACAGTCAGTTTCGATGATCAATTTTGGTACCTTACTCTTTCGAGCCATCTCACAGGCCATATCCACCGCTAGGAATTCTATATGCAGAGATAAGTCAGCTTGCATTTCTCTCGCGTGCCCCCCTGCCCAACTGCTATCATGGTCCTGAGCAATCATAGATAATGTGGTTTTGTGCTTCATCCAAGCCGCAACTGTATTGACCTTCAAGTATCCCTCAACTGGCCATACCCAATGTTGCCTATAATTTTTCGATTATAAGATTTACAAATTATGTAAGTACATGAACATCACATTTAGGGCATATGAAGGTGCAAAAGTGATTTTTTTGGGTCACAACTACTATTCATGAGAAAAGGACACATGATATAAATCAACAAGTGTAACACCACAACATAAAGACAATGATTTCGAATTTAGGTGATTATATAATAGTGATGAAGGATAAAGTTTCCATCTTGATCATGTTACATCATGCATGACCATTAAAGAGTCACCTTTTATGTCAAGGCTAAACATTTAGGGTATATCCATAAGATTTCAAAGCATAAAACAAGATCCCAATGGAATGATATTACTGATTTAAAGTTTCAAAGTAACATGAGGCTATTAGAGACACAAAGGACATACAAAAGGGCATAAACATCCTTAAGCAAACATAAAAGTATCACTTTTAGACAAAACAGAGGAACCACGAGTATATATAGGTTTTGAAACCATTTTTAGTGGATAGGGATCGAGTTTTTTTTTATCAAAATGGTATATTGGATGATATAATTTGGATCTAGCATCAGGAATATACAATTTTTCAAAGTTATTACCTAAAAAGGGTTCTCTTGATCCCTTGGATCCTGATTTGATGGTTGATAGCTGATTTTTGGTTGCTGGCCTTGAGCCTTTGGTCCAGTGGCTATGCACGGCCCG